>MJUU01062680.1:185116-203010 GCA_002080025.1 Modiolus philippinarum
TTCTTTTTTTTTACAATTTCGAAGATCCCGGACGATAGCCCCCAATTTCTGTTATGTGGTAGAAACGACCAATAAATTATTGTAAATTGTAAAGTCAGCAAAGATAAAACAACATTGGCTCAAAATTAACTTTTAATAAGATGAAAAAAATTTAATTTTACAAATTAAGTATACAATAAATGACTTATCTGACAATAATAATCCAAATGAATAGATCACTTAATTCCACCAATAAATGTCCAATAGAATAATCCTTATAATCCTCACTAAATAGTTGATAATAGATTCACAATAGTTGATGTCGATTTCCAATACGAAAGATGTGCGTGAAAATCCTATATAAACTAATTAATCCTGTATAAACTTATTAAACTGACTGACTTAATCCTTTTCGGCTACCTCATATAAATACATTTATTATTTCTAGAAAAATCTATCCACATGATATAACTAGAGCATTCTAATCAACTGACAATCACATGACTAGAATGATTACAAATGTATGTAAGGAAAACCTCTAGAAAATTCTATGTGTTAAATATTAAATTTAAATTCTAGAAATTTCTATATGTTCTAAGGTGAAATAACCTTGACCCTTGTTTATTGTAAACAAGTTACATAACTAGGCCAAACAAATTACATAATATTAAGGCCGTACAAAATAAAAACAATGAATAAAATGCATTATAGAATATTTACAACATTTAATTACCTATAACATTACAACATTTAATTACCTATAACATAATACATTCACATATGTCAATCCTAAAACTTCAAGAAATATTTTTTCCATTTTCTAATACTCCAGAGATGCAATTGACAATATATGCTGTATAAAGGATTGTAAATTACCAATAAAATTAACTCAATAAATGTATAAAACGGTTTGATAAATGAAAATTAATGTAAATGTTGATTTAAAACAAGTACTCGATCATTTCTGTGTTTATTGGTGAGTCTTCTGACTTTCTGTCATGTTTCTCTTGAGATATTACAAGACTTAACTAATCGATCATTTATCAATAAAAATCGAACGGTAATCGATTGATTAGTTTGACTAATCGAACATTTATCAATCAAACTCTCTGAGGAGTTTGACCGATGATTTTGATTAAAAATTTGTGATCGATTTCTGATTGATTAATGATCAGTTGTTCAATAACACCGCATTAACATAAGCCAGCTGAATAAACGTTCTTCCAAAAGTCCAATTCCGGAACGTTCCGGGTATTAGAATGGCGGGTCAAAGAGGTCAAACGGGGTAAAAATGGCGTCCCACTGTATGAGGGCATAGGGAATAAATTCTTCTATCAACATAGGAAAGGTGTTTATGATGGGAAAAACGCCGAACATGTCATAAATCAACATTTTATCCCAGGCAGGTCATTTGCAACCAATTTTTAGGTCAAGAAAATAAATAGGAGAATTCCTAGATTACGCTCAACTGACGTCAGGTACCAGTTTCCAGTAGATTCGGAGTAAGATTTCGACAATTACCCAATTTTGAAATTTGAAAGTGGAATAATCATATTTTGACTAACCAATCAACATAACTGTTACTGATGGTACTAAACACTGTCTGAAGTAAAAGGAAAATTTCAGTGGTCACTTATCGATCACAAATTTCTAATCAAAATCATCGGTCAAACTCCTCAGAGAGTTTGATCGATAAATGTTCGATTAGTTGAACAAATCAATCGATTACCGTTAGATTTTTATTGATATGTGATCGATTATCAATTTGAACGATAAGTCTGGATATTAATATGAAAATTGGTTTAATACCTAGACGAAGTATTGTGGTAGATTATGCAATAACAAACAAAACATCGAAGTTACCGTATATTTAGTTTTTGTGTATGGCCATTTCGACAACTTATGTATATCAAGTAAAACTTTAAATGCTACATTTTTGTAACTTAAATAATTTTCTTTGAATTTCATTTTACAAATAATAAGTAAGAAAATCCTACAAGCAATTATTTTCTTTCGTCTATCAAAATTTTAGATTTAAGATAAAAATGTAGAAGATGCACGATTTCACAAATCATCGCTAAGGAAAGAACTTGTCTAAAATTTGAGGGTTATAAGATGTAAATTTAAATTTTTTAACCAAAGAATAATATATAACATTTTGTTTATGTATTCCCGGAAGATTTACACTGATAAGGGCGGTGTCAATATTTGCCTTTCATTACATTAATTTAGTTAGTTGATATTTATGCAATTATATTATTATAAACTGCTGCAATTCATTGAAATATTTCAAAATAAGATGTTTTGCTCTATATTTTCATACTTACAATGTTTGTAACTTTACAGCGGATCTAATTAGCCATGCCCCCAAACTTTGTAAACTTGACATTTACTAAGCCCAAGGAAACTGTAAAAATATCCAGTCAGTTATCTCACAATAAGATTCAATAGTCTATTTCAAAAAAATAACAATAATCATTATTATTATTATTATTATCATTATTATACACATTTGAAGTCAATGACCCAGTGAGTTAGAGTTCTAGACTGTGATAAAATAGAAATAATCTTTTTACTGAGGAATTTCAACATCACAAATTTTAACTGAATTAAAGATATTAAATGTTGCAGATAGGACTCCATTTGGATAAATTATATCTATTCAGTCCAGCTTGAATCATAACATTAGAAAACCAGTACCGAAGTTTAGTCCTTAAAAGTTTGTTAAAAATGTAGCTAGGCAGGAGATTTGTGGATTAACGGTATAGTAAAAATCGATGGAATAGGCTGATAGTAAAGATAAAGTGTCTTCTTAGCATCAAAGCAGTGATGATTTTCACAACAACCGATTGATGGAATCTCGGCGGGTAGTTAGATGAAAATAGGAAGTCCAATAAAGATATATACATATATGGAATTTGGGGGAAAAATGTTTTTGCTTCAATTTGAGCTCTTGTTAATCGCCATCACATCAAGTATAATACTCGATAACCATATATTCCGCACATGCGCAAATGCTATCGGAATATGAGTAAACGGGATGAAATGAGTATAGTTTTGCTTTTGATTGGAATTTTGAACTTGCATCTGTTTGAAAACGTCACATTGTGTATTGTTACGTCATACCCATGGAAAGCAAAAGAGGGGAGAAATCCGCCTTCTCTTAGGTCGCTTCAGAATGGAAAATTCCATTTTCTGTTATATTAGAATCGAAATAATTCATGGCAGGTACGTGGTTATTGTCATTTAACCATGGGCTTTGCCTTTATATTCGTAAATTTAATCCCTTGCTAACGCTCTGGGTTAAATTCGAATACAAAAGCCCAGCCCATAGTTATATTTTCAACAACCATATACCTGTCATGAATTATTTCTTAAATTTAAAATGTATAACATAATTCTGGAATAGACTATAAAATTTTGTTTCTGGACTATAATTCAGAAAATTCACAGCAAATTGAAATGAAACTTGGATATATGACATATATGTTGGGTCCTATCATTGGTAGAAACCTATTGAGTTTTTGGAGGGAAAGTAGGTCAAAGGTCAAGGACATATAGTGACTGAAAATAGATCAAAATTTGCAGAAAAAAAAATAGGTTTCTTGGATATAGCTCAAAGAGTTTACATTTGGTTCAAAGAAACTCTGGAATGTTCTTTGCTGCCAGTTATTTCAATACTTGTATTGTTTGAAATGTCAAGATATTTGCAATAACTAAGAAACATGAACTCAGACTTGAGTTGCAACTTACCTTGTACACCCATTTAGTTTTGTTTTTTTTGGTTTTATGTTTTGTTTTTTTCCTAAATGAAGAATATTTTTTTTCAAATACTTATGTTTTAGCATAATCAGAAGCATCAATTGATGTGGGTTAGTTTCGTTGTCATATTCATATACATAATTTCAAAGAATAATATTTGTGTGCCAAATAATTGTTATTTTACAGTATATTATGTATTGATTAAAGAAACGATTAAAAATCGCCAACATATTGTTTCTTTATTGCATCAACTTGAGTTCCTTTTAGATCTATTCGATATATCTAAACACTGTTTTTGAATAGGGTCAGAATCTTAAACTTTATTTATTTATTTATTTTTATTTTATCCGGTTAATGATTAAATATAGTACATTTTGAACTGCTTGATAGTCATTAAAACAAATATGCATAATTGATTGCCTAGTTAACATACTTAACAGTTTGACTGAGGTAAAATTTGTGTATTCTTATATTCTTTTGATTAATTTAGAGCATATCTTAAAATGGAATTGTTATCAAGTCTCAATAATTTGAATCTTTTAAATGATATTGCAATGGAAAAAAATAAAATTTCACTATATGAAATACAGTTAAACTTCGATGGATCGCACTGCAATAAATCGTACACCATTCATGTCTCGAACCCTTTATGTAGACTCTTTGGTCAAATTTATACACAGGTAGAACTACAATAGCTCGGACACCCCTCTGGCTCGAATCGAATTGGCCCCCTCGAAGTTCCAATGTAACTAGATATATTGATAAATATACACTTCTAAGTACGTTCGTGTCATTAATTGATCTATGAGTATTGTAGGCATGACACCATAGATCTCAGTACTACCGAAAGTGTCCAATCTTGTTAGTCCCAATTGCAATAAAGCTGGCATGATACTGAAGTTGGCGTAAAAAAAATCATTAATCAACTTCCACTTTTGATTTAAAGCTATGACTAGTTTTTAAAAAAATCCGGCAAAGGTATACGCAGGAACAAGCCGAACAGAAAATTCGAAAATGAAAATACATAATAACTTGTCCCAGATAGAGGCAGAATAAGTTGAGACAACAGCGCAGAGAAAAATTACTGATTATAAAAGAAGAAATTTGAAAACACGTCGAAAAAACAATCTGGAGCTCAAAGATTATAAAAGAAGAAATTTGAAAACACGTCGAAAAAACAATCTGGAGCTCAAAGAAATTCACGTAGTTGTGATCTGAGTTCTGTTAATGGCCAATTTGATAAGTTTTGATGTTGTAGTATGATCCTTTATAATATGAAAATTGTAGGTTTCTGCTTTTCGTCATCTTTACTTCCGATGGCAAAATGGAATACCCGCGACACAAAATTTCTATTTAGGCAACCAGTGACACATATTTTTATTTTATTTTTTTTTTTTATTTTTTTTTTTTTTTTGGCGAAACATCACAAAACACGCAGTTGGGTCTCTAATTNAATTTTTTTTTTTTTTTTTTTTTTTTTTTTTTTTGGCGAAACATCACAAAACACGCAGTTGGGTCTCTAATTTTCTTTCAAATTATTAGAAATTTTGTATTTCTAAGGTAATTATAAAGATTGGTCTGGTTAAAACAACATTCGTTTCGAGTCTTTTGATTTAGCGTGATTTCAATTTTGGGGGAAAGGGACTTGAGAGAAAGCATTATAGGATTTTGATACTTAAATTCCAAAAAGGAGAAAAATGCAGTGGACTCAAACCAATATGTGCAATGCATAAAGAAACATTCAAGTCAAAGTTTCCTCCAATCAAATAGCTAAGTTAGCCTGATGACGGTTTTGTCACCTAAAATCAATGGTCCAACTAATTTAATAATATTATTTTTACATGTGTACTGGCAAATCATATATTCATGGAAATAAAGGTCACATTTCTTAGATATGATAATAGTTGCGATGAAAACTAATTACTATTTTAATGTGTAAATCGAGTGAGAATTGTTTGATAGGGGTTATCATAATGCTTATAACCCTAATTTGGGACTACTTTCGGGTTTTGCTCTGTGAACACAATAGTCACTTGTTATCAATCTTCTTTTTTTTATTTCGGTGGCAAAGACATTGTCTGAAGCATATCTCAGAGAACATTAGTTCTAGAACTTTGAAATTTGTTAAGTGCTAGCCCCATATTAACAATGAAGGGATATTCCTAGATATGCAATCACCAAAAAAAAAATCATTGGAAATTTCAGAACGCTACTGTTGGAATGAAATTGAAAATTTTGTGAAAAAGTGATTGAACGTGTGTTCAATCATAACAAATAACTAAATACCGAAGTTAATGTGAATTTATTTTCTGCATATGCGCATTTCGACAACTTATGTCTCTTCAGTGCAGATAAAATCTAAACGTTTGGAATTCCATAAATTCAAAGATGTTAAAAACTGAGAGAGAACAAATAACCAATAAGTTCTAAATATCAAGCCAAAATCAGCTAAGGACAGAGTTTTGCATGAGGGAGATACTCCTTAGTTTTCAATAAAATTTACAAAAATTTAGATATTGTAAGTTTCCAAATAGAATCGGCTTTCGGGTCAGCGGCGAAGTACTGAATACTACTGACTACTAATAAGTTATATATTGATTTGATCGATATTCTTATATTAATCTATAACCCTTGTGCAGTTTTAATGGAAGACTCAAAATGTCAAGATATCCGATATGGGAACTCTTTTGGTAAAGCTTTTGTGTTTCGCTCTTCGGACACAATTATATTGCTACGGTCAACTAAGTGACAAAAGTTTTACTGAACAGAAGTCACAGTTTACACCCCAAGATTACATTCTAAAACGGATCTGCGGTCTTTAAAAAGACAAAATGTATACAACTTTAACCTTCTCCGTTTGATATGTATACACTGTGTAGTCTTTTTAAGGTTATAAAATGTAGGCGTAGGCTGTAAATCTTAACTTCGATTCAGTGAAAGGTTTGTCACTTGGTTGACCGTAGCACCGTAGCCATAATGTATGTTTGTTTTTTAATTATTTTTTTTTCTTTAATTTGTTTTGGACATTTTCGTTTAAATCGGAAATTTCAAATAGTGATATGTTTGTACAAAGAAATAGATTTTTGCACCCTTTACTGTTTTCGACAATTTATATTAATTACGAATTTTAATCCAGTGAGTCTCACAGTTAAATACATTATGGCAATTGGCAAATAGACAAAACATATTTTCTAGATACAATTATGATTATTTAATGCAAATAGAGAAATCCTTTTTTAGTTTAACGGGATAATAACTTAATCACGATATTTCGTTTTAGTCATCTATTAGTCATCTAGTTACTAATTTCTACTGGATTTGACATGTTCAACGCGGGTGTCTTATAAAATGTAGGAGATGATCTCTACGGGTGCACCTGATATCACCCATGGTTTTAATTTGGTTCTGCGTATGCTCATTTCCTTGAATCATTTCTATGCCACACTTATGTGATGTCTTTGTATCTTTGTGTTTGTGATATTGCCGTTGTCTTTTTAATTATTCTTCCGAGGACTGACGGCTCGGTTCTCATTTTCTTAACTGAACCATTATATCATTACACATAAATTGGACGATTCTTTTTGTGGGAGTAATTTTTTATTCCAGCCTCTCGATACTATCCATCGAGATCGTTATAAATTTTAAAACTGTGTTCCCTCTTGTGTGTTTGAGCATTGCAAAATAGTTTTTGAAATCCTTATTTCTAGTATTATACTGCTGCTTCAGTTTATAAAATAACTAAATACAGAAGTCACTGTGAATTTAAATTCTCCACATGCGCATTTCGACAAGTTATGTCTCTTCCGTGCAGATATAATTTAAACGTTTGGAAGACCATAAACTCAAACATGTTAAAAAACTGATAGAGAACAATTCACCAATATGATCTAAATGTAAAGCCAAAATCGGCTAAGGACAGACTTTGCATGAGGGAGATACTCCTTAGCTTTCAACAAAATTTGCAAGAATTTAGATATTGTAAGGTTCCAAATAGAATCGGCTTTCGGGTCAGCACCGAAGTCTTGACTACTGGGCTGGTGAATATCCTCGGGGACTAACAGTCCACTAGCAGTGGCGTCGACCCAGTGGTAACAAATAACTTAATACCGAAGTCACTGTGAATTTAAACTCTGCATATGCGCATTTCGACAACTTATGTCTCTTCAGTGCAGATAAAATCTTAACGTTTGGAAGACCATAAACTCAAAAAAGTCTACAAAAATTATGGAGAACAATAACCAATATGATCTAAATGTAAAGCCAAAATCATCTAAGGACAGAGCTTTGCATGTCTCTTGCAGAGCGTTTGCTTTGCAAAAAATAGCAAATAACTTTCGAACTATCTAATATTGAAAACAAATTATACCTCAAGTATTCATTTAATCGATAGAGCCACGTTTGCTTTTATGCTGAAATTTGCTGGACTTTAGGCCTAGGAATAATTGCTTGAGATGTCAGACGATTATCACTTCATGTGACTACTACCTCATGTCACAGATGTAGATACTTTATAATTATGTCGTGTATCGTTCCCAGGAGCGTCAGAGATCTCGTTCTGCTATTGGACAGTTCGTTTCCGTAGCACAACAGTGTTTTGAAGAAAATATTCTGTCCCTGACTTAGAATACCAGTAACTTTGTTATTAGTAAAGGCACAGTAACAAATGAGGTATCAAACGAAAGAAAAATGATTAAAAGGACTGTGAATAATCAGTATTCCTTTTCAGTATCTACATTTGAGTTTCAATATTAGGGGAAAATAGGTTTTACTGGTAAAACATTTTGTATTCTCCGCACCAAAATGATATCTACAGCTTTACAGAAAACTGATTTCTGTTACCTTTATACGAACTATCATTATGGTATTATGGCTGAAAGAATATGAATACGAGTTGTCGAAGCAGAGTTCATCAACATTCGTAGAATCGAACACTAGAACAAAGTACAAAAGCATGTAGGTTATGATCTCCAATAAAAACCAGGAGAAATATCTGAAGTAAAGCTTTGAACGGTTTCATAATTTTTTTTTATTGTAATAGATGCCTATTTAATCTTAAACAAATGCTAAATATGATCGTCAATTTCTAACAAATCTGTTGTATATCCGAAAAACTAACTAACATAGAAAATATCGTGAAACATAAAAAAGTCGATGTTGTATTGACACTATGGTAACCACAATTTTTTGATAAGTATTATGTAGTTAGCATATATGATCTTTAATCACAATCACAAAATAAGCAGCTGTTGAAAGCAGGAAAAACATTTTATGCTTGTTATCTCTGTTCATTTGACTGGTCTTAATTCAAATGAAGGACAACTGACAATAACATTTGAGTGATATTGACATGACTGTGTTGTACTTAATGCACGTCATGATAATATTTCCTGGAACATAAATATTGCATATCAACAATTGTAAACACGGGAGATTTTAGACATTGATATAGAATATGCATCCCTTATTTACTGTATTTATTTTTCTACGACAATAAAATTAGATATATAGCAATTGTACTTTCAGTCAAGCGTTTTATTGAATTTTAGTCCTCCAGCAGCTTGTATGATGCATTTTGTTCAATATGTCAATCCTAAAACCTCAAGAAATATTTACCGTTTTTTTTGTTTTTTTTGTTTGTAATACTCAAACTATGTAATTAATTATGTTCGTTGTACATGCAATAGTAAATCAGCAATAAAATTAAAAAGTCTTTAACAGGATTGCTATTATTGTTTAAAACAAGTAGTCCACCCTTTCTTTGATTATTGGGGAGAGTCGTCGGACTGTTCCTGTTGTCATGGTTCTGATGAGACATGAACAAGAAGCCTAAGAAAAGAGGTTTAAACTCAAGACGACGTATTTGACTGAATTGTGCAATACAAAAAAATACCGGATACAGTAAATTTAGTTTTTGCATATACCCATTTAGGCAAATATGTCTCTCAGGCAAAAATTTTGTTACTTTCATTGAAAAAAATAATAAAACGCATAACTTAATATGAGCAATAGTAAGGCAAAATCCAACAATTTTCTTTTGTCTACGACAATGATAACAAAATATTGATCATTTAAAATAAAGTTACCATCTTGCGTATTTAAAATGAAGTTACCCTGTTGCGTATTTAAAATGAAGTTACCTTGTTGCATAATTAAAATGAAGTTACCCTTTTGCGTATTTAAAATGAAAATGTAGCAGTAATATCATTTCACAAATCAGCGTTAAGTACAGAAAGCAGCATAATGAAGAGCAATTGTAAAATTTGAGAGCTTTAATGCAGATTGAATTTTTAAACTATGATTACAAAAGAATAATATATTCAGGTTTGGGTCAAAGCATTTAGAATTTTGAAATTTTCCAATGCATTTCATATTAAATAACAAAATACCGAAGTTATTGTTAATTTATTTTCAGCATATTCGCATTTCGATAACCTATGTCTCATCAGTGCAGATAAAACCAAAACATTTGGAAGTCAATTAACGGAGTGTAAAAGCTGATAGAGAACAAATAATCAAAAGGGTCAAAATTGAAAAGCCAAAATTCAGCTAAGGACAGAGCTATGCATGAGGAAGATACTCTTTAGTTTTAAATAAAATTTCGTAAAATTTAGATATTGCAACTTTCAATAAAGTCGGTGTTCGGGTCAGCATCTAAGTACTGACTACTGGTTTGTGAATACCCTCCTGGACTAACAGTCCACCAGCAGAGGCATCGTCCCAGTGGTAATAAATAACAAAATACCGAAGTTACTGTTGATTTATTTTCTGCATATGCGTATTTCGACAAATTATGTCTCATCAGTGCAGATAGAATGGTCTTCATTTGAGACATTTGTCCGATTTCCAAAAAAAAAAGTTCCATAAAAAGAGCTTGACATTCATTTTCTTCCTATAATTTTCATATGATTTTTGCTGTTTTAGTTTTCTAATTGTCATAATATAAACACAAGTATAAAAAAAAACAATAAGTCTCCCAACTTCGTTTGGGAGACTTAATTAACAATTAACTTATTGTCCCTTGTCTATGACCTTAACGGTCTACTTGTTCCTATTGTATAACCAATTTAGCAATTTCAGAAAGCTGTTTGTGTGAAAAAGTTATTCAATACAAATAGGTATTGTAGAAAAATTTTTGGAGAGTTGCTATTGTTAACTAATCTAAAGAATGATTGTCCTTTTGAATTGGCCAACAATGCTATTGTATATCAATCTGTAATGGCCTGGGGAGGTTTTACCTTGATCTGTTGATGAAAATAGGAACTATATAGAGTTTATATGGTCAGTGAAAAAGAAGGTACTAAATGATTTTTTTAAATTACATCATTAAAAGAATAAATATTGCTTTATGCAATAGTGTAAAGGGATTTTTAAATTACTTACATAAACTGAAATCTTATAAGTGAGTAGATTTGTCTTTATTATTTTACATGTAAAGGTAACACTTTTTTAAGGTAAAACCTCCCCAGGCCATTACAGATTGATATACAATAGTATTGTTGGACAATTCAAAAGGACAATCATTGCCTTGATTAGTTAACAATAGCAAGTGTTCAAAATTTTCTACAATATATATAACTGTATACCTATTGGTATTGAACAACTTTATCGTACGTACAGCTTACTGAAATCGCTAAATTGGTTATACAATAGGAACAAGTAGACCGTTAAGGTCGTAAACAAGGGACAATAATAATTTACGCAAAGTATGAAGTCAGAAATTGTTTTTTATTCATGACATCGAGAAAACATAAACAACAAAAATTATACAAAAATTATAGGAAGAAGAGTTGAAAGTTGAATGTCTGTTTAATGTTGCATTGTTTATGAAAATCGGACAAAAAATAAGATCTAAAGATTTTTTCAAACAAAGACCGTTTTAATATGAAATGCAAAAGCTAATTTCAAAATTCCAAATACTTTTGACCCAAGACTGTAGCATTTTGTTACATATTAACGGAAGGTAATTTATATGTGCAAATGATGGACTGCATTTGCTTTTTGACTACATTTAATCACTAAGTTGATCTTTGCAATTATATTTAATATAAATTGTTAGTAACTTCGGTATTTAGTCATCTGATATACTTTGAATTTTTTGTCAAAAGAGTTCGAGTCCTAGGATGTGATGAAATCGAAATCATCTTAAGATATTTCTACTAAGGAATTTGAACATTACAAAAAAGAATTAAAATTTAAATGTTGCAGATGGGCCCCCGTTTGCATGAATTTTTATCTCGTCAGTGCACCTTGTAGTCTTCTCTACATTAATTGAATCATAACATTTAAAAACCAGTCCCGAAGTTGAGTCCTCGGAAGTTCGTATAAAAATGTAGTGGAGATTTGTCGATGTCCGGCGTAGTACAAGTCTATGAATAATAAAATACCGAAGTTTCTGTGAATTTACTTTCTGCATATTTTTTATGAAAAATTCTTTTAGTTTTAGCGTCATTTTTGCATCAATGCAGTAATGCGTTTAACTGATTGATAAAATCTCGGTGGGGTAGTTGGATGAAAAACCCGAAGTCCCCCAACAGATATATACATAGATCAAACGTGATGAAATATGCTTTTGCTTCAGTTTGAGATTTTAATCTATATTAAAAATTTTATTTGAATCTTTTAAATTTCAACATAGTTTAAAGTGGATACATTTCGAATATTATAAATATAATAGTTTACAAGGTACATGTATTTTAAAGTGTATTACATATGGCAAAATCTTACCGTTTTGCTCATTTTTAGACAAAATGGCGTCAAAATATCAAATACATTGTGAAAAGAAATGAAACATTTTCATGAAGGGCCCGGACATTTTATACAAATGTCAGTTTTACATGAATAAAATGTACAGTTTACGTTTCCCTCCTTCACCACACATTCAAATGAATAAAATATCTTAAAAATTCAAGGTTCCCAGAAGGAAATAATATTTGAAGCGAATTGCGTAGTATTGTCTTTGTCAAGATATTGCAAGATGTCGATTTTCTGTGATTCAAAATTGAAATTGTCAAGTAATCTCAAGATGTGAACAACTTGTCATGAAAGAATATGCAAGTGTTTAACAATTATAATTCAGTGATATACCTACTTACATCAACAAAAATGAAATAAAGGTTCCCACGAATGTTAAAAAATGCATGTTTTTGATGAGGACCTTATGAAACTGTCCCAATTTTGTCAACATTTACACAGATTTCACATTTATTTCATGAAATTCGCGACGGAAACTTTATTTGTGCAGGTAAAATTAGAGTCGAATACGGTGAAAAGATAATATTATCCGTATAACGCTGGTAATTGAAAAAGTGGATTCAGGCACTTCTCTATGGTCACGTGGTATAACTGCCTATGAATATTCATAAATTTGCATAAAAAAGTAACCTTCATTTTGCCATATGACATAATTCTGGAATAGACTATGAAATTTGGTTTCCGTCTATATTTCAAAAAGTTTGCAATGAATTGAAATAAAACTTGGATATATGACATATTTTACGAAAGGATATGCAGTAAATAAACACGAGACAATAAAACATATGTATACTACAACTGCAATAATTTCAATGAGCTGTATGCCAATTTCGGAAATAAATTCTTCATCCTCAGCACTAGAACCCAAACATAGGAAATCAACAATTTCAAAAAATGTTTAAAACGCATATAACCAAATGAAATCAGAATAATCAGTAATATCAAATAAAGCTAAAGACAAAACTACGATGAAAGGAGCTGATCCTTAGGTTTTAGAATTAACACAAATTTAGATAATAGTAATAGAACAAAGTGTACTCATGAGATATTATCTCGCGTCCAATTACACCATTGTTGAGTTTCAGTAGGGCAGAAACTCTATTGAATTTTGAGAAAGTAGGTCAGATGGCAAGGTCATAGTGACTGAAAATAGATTGAAAGCAGAAAATTAACATCTGATTCAAGGAAAGTTTGGGTATTTTCTTTGCTGTCGGATATTTCAAAAACCTCTCTTATTGATTGAAAAGTGAAGATATTTGACAGTACAGTAACTAAGAAATATGAAATTTGATCTCTATAAATTCTTATAATTTGGATATTTAGTAGGGAAGAAAACATGTAGAACTTTTTGAAATATTCTTCTCAATAGTCTTAATTCTATTCAAGTGTAACTTGGTTACATGATGTCTGAAGTTGCAACTCGACTCGTATACCCTGGTACTAAAGATTTCTTTTTTACTTTTA
Source organism: Modiolus philippinarum (assembly GCA_002080025.1). Taxonomy (NCBI): domain Eukaryota; kingdom Metazoa; phylum Mollusca; class Bivalvia; order Mytilida; family Modiolidae; genus Modiolus; species Modiolus philippinarum. Next base: position 199,073 of record MJUU01062680.1, read on the forward strand.
TTTTCTAAATGGAAAAATATTTTTTCATCAAAATTTATTTTCAGTAGAATCAAAAGCATCGGTTGACGATGGAAAGATTTCCTTGTCAAATTTATATAAGTAATTTCAAGGAAGACTAATTTTACGCCTAATATTTGTCCTTTTTACAGCATATCATGCATTGAAAACCAAACGATTAAAAATTCGCCAGCATATTGTTTCTTAATTGCATCCATTTAAGTTCCTCTTAGATCTTTTCAATAAATGTAACACTGTTTTTGAGCATGGTCAGATGACAATATTTCATTTATATTTTTTTTTATTTTCTCCACTTAATAACATTTTCGATTTTCAATAAAACAAACCTGCAAAACTTTATTGCCTAGTTAACATTTTTAGCACTTTGAATTAGGTAAAACATATTTTTTGCTTATTCTTATATTCTTTTGATAAATAATATATAGCATATCTTTAAATGGAATTATTATCAAGTCTTCCTAATTTGATGAATTTTGATTTTTTTAACTATATTGTAATGGACAAAATTTAAAATTCACTATATGAAATAACGAGGCGAATTGATATCATTCACTTCTAGGTACGTTCGTACCATTAATTGATCTATGACTATTGTAGGCAAGACACCGTTATTCTGAGTATTACCGAAAGAGTTCAATCTCGTTAGTCCAAGCCACAATATAGCTGCATGTTGCTGACGTTAGCGTAAAACAATCATGCTGCTACTTAGCGTTAAACAATCATCAATGAGCTAACCGTTCTGATTTTAAGGCTTGGAGAACTTTTCAAAAAATGGCAGACGAATGCTTCGGAAAAACCGAAACGAAAATTCCATTATCAAAATACATAAAACCTTGTCCCAGAGAGAGGCAGAGCAATTGGACACAACAGAACAAGGAAAAATTACTGATTATGTACGAACAATATAAGGCACTAGCAATGTGAAAACATGGTCCATGTCTTCTGGTGTTTCAGAAAAAAACGGTCTGAAGCTCAAAGAAATTTACCCAGTTATTGTTCGAGTTCTGAACACGGCCAGTTTGATGGGTTATAACGTTGTCTATGAAAACTATAAATTTCGGTTCCGGTTTGTGTCAAGTTTACTTACGACGTGAGAATTTCCTGTAACGCGAGCTGTAGGGGATACCTTTGTTTAATCAAACACTTCATTTTTTTTAATTTTTGTTTTTGTTTTTTTTTTGTTTTGTTTTGTTTTTTTTTTTTTTTTTTTGGCGAAACACTATTTTTCATTTTCCGAAAATCACGGTGGTCTTCATTTTCCTTTGAATTAGAGGATGTGTGTAAATAAATCAAATACTTTCACAAAATGAAAGTACAGAACGGATGTCAAGCATAATCTGAGCAGGAAAGTAAAAAACTCACTGAAGTCAACTTATTATAGTAATTTTGTAATTGTTCTGTTTTTTCCGGGTCTTTTGATCAAGCCTTAAGCGTGATGGAATACGATTTGAGAGAAAGGATTGTAGGATTTATATAAAATGTTGCAGATCAAATCGAAAAGGGGGAATTTGTGCTATGCATATAGAAAAATTTTTAATGAAGTTTCCTTCAATCAAATGGCAGAGTTAGCTAGATGGCATTTTCCAACCAAAAGCAGACAGAAAAAGAATGGACCAACCTATTTGATGAGTTTTACCAACAAATTATGATTATGTGGAAATATATGTCATTTTTTAGATATGATAATAGTTGCAATGAAAAGTAATGACTATAAATGGCTATTTAAAGGTTTGTTTGGTCATATATTGTCATTCTGATTCCATGTCTGCAAATTTCATGGACACGATAATAGTTGTGATGAATATTTTTGACCAACTATGGATATATGTAGTCAAATTTTGTCATTAAATGCCATTTATACATCCTGTCGAATATTTACTGTGCTAATTGTTATGGTGAACCATTATGAACATCTGTGAGTAGATTTGGTAAAAAAAATGTCATTCTGGTTCTTTCAAATTTCAATGATGTGATAATAATTATAATGAATCATTTTGACCATTTATGTATTTATGTAGTTCTCCTTACAATGGGGTATGAGCAAAGCTCATTCTTGAAGGCCTTGTCTGTTGGTGACTTCAAGATGTACAACAACAATAAAAGCGTTGATCAATTATTGTCAATGATTTGGGTCGTACTCATAAAGGCAATTACTTTAATGAAATATCATTGTCATATCATGTGTAGTTGTTGAGAAATGGACTTAATCGCAAAACTTAACCAAAGTCACTGAAGAGTAAAATGTAGGTCAAAACCACCTTATTGTCAATGATTTGGGTCGTACTCATCAAGGCAATTACTTTAATGAAATATCATTATCGTATCATGTGTAGTTGTTGAGAAATATAAAAAAAAACCTATCAACTGGCAATGCAATTTAAATCTTTTGAAAGGTGCAGATAAAAAGCATGCCTAACAATTGCCAAAGAAAGAGAACGAGGCAGTTGAAACACTCTCTGACGGGTCAGATCCACAAAGTCATTGATCTTAGCTCATTTACGTGGCCTCGGGACATCAATGAGTCAAAATAAAAAAAAAATATTTGAGGATAACGATGTTGTGACGACTTTGTCATTCCTCCATGCCAATAACATAACTGTTCCAACCAATAACAACATCATATTTGTGTGCAATGGACCCTACATTGACTGCTTGGTGAATAAGACTGGTATTGTCAATTCGTTTGGAAACCAAACTTGCACACACTTTATACATTACTAAAGGAAGACATTCCTCATGTAAGTGAAATTGACAAAAAAAATCCACCATTGTCCTAACAAGGTATTGTATATTGTTGATTCCTAAAAATGGACTGAAAAACCCTAAATTCATTACTTACGGCACTCATAGATGACCTCAAGATTTACTGTTAAAAAACCTCCTCAACAAGTATTCTAAAATATTTTGAAGGATTTATCAGAATTCTTTCTTCAGCAAAATTTTATTTCTGCAACAGTTTTATATCCTTTGATTTTTCCAACACTAAACACCTCTCATCCAGATGACAAACTGATCTCATTCATAAGTCTTTGTGTATTACAAAAGGTGAAAAAACAATCTAATATTTGTTGATACATGTAAGTAAAGAAATTGCTTTTTTCGAGCAGCACACTGTTTCACAAAAAAAGCTATATATACTGAGGAAAATGTGATTGCCATGCTGGAATTCATAATTAACAATATATTTGTCGAATTGAGATACAAACTGAGACTAATACGGGACTTTTATTCGTGTTCTTACCGAAATAGATTTCTGATACTATACGAAAAAAAATCAATACATCAACACAGTGAGAGGGAATCAGAAACAAGGGTTGTATATATTGAATCTGTTGTAGCGCTTCAGGTTTTTTTTTTTTTTTTTTTTTTTTTTTTTTTTTTTTTTTCGTCGATTAAAATTTTGTCATGTAGGAACAATTAAAAATATACAGTTCAATTTCATGAATATTTTGCGTTTTATGTGGTATATATTTATTTCAATAAGTCAAGAATCCAGTCACTCCGTCTGGCTGGTATTTGAGGTGATCGTTTAAGCCTTCAATTACACGGGAGTTCCTATCTCGAAAGTCCCGTATTCTGCACCACCTCTGGCAGATTTGTTTTTATTTACATATCACGCAAGTTTCATACGAGGGCTAGTTCCGAAAAAAGAGAAAAAATTAGCAAGATCTATTCATTTCAGTTTCTACTACACCCATGTAGATGATGTTCTATCTTTAAACAATCCGCCATTTAATTAAGGACAACATATACATTTCATTTACTAAAATGAACTTGATCTTAAAGAAACTAATGATACACCAACAACAGCGTCATACTTGGACCTTTACCTTTATGTTGACAACTCGGGACACTTTCAATCCAACTTATGACAAACGTGATAATTTTGACTTTCCAATTATGATTTTTCAAAAGTAATA
>MJUU01062680.1:203150-216678 GCA_002080025.1 Modiolus philippinarum
ATACACCAACAACAGCGTCATACTTGGACCTTTACCTCTATGTTGACAACTCGGGACACTTTCAATCCAACTTATGACAAACGTGATAATTTTGACTTTCAAATTATGATTTTTCAAAAGTAATATGCCGACAACACCAGTATATGGAGTCTAAAATCCACAGCTTATTCGCTACTGTCCTACATGTCATGTGTACAACCATTTCATCGACAAAAATATCACGGTCTCTAGCAAGGGTTGTGTAAAACTTCAGTTACTATTATCAATGAAAAGGTTTTATGGTCGTCATCACGATTTGACAGTCGTTACAATGTTAGATATGGACATCTTTCAATAGAATCCGTGTTGTAATTGGGTTAAAGCATACTGGATTTGACATTACACTGGACTCACTGACAGTGTGAAGAGTGCAATATATAAAGCAAGTATAGTTTACCCATTTCGCGCAATTTATGACACTAGTGTTTTATTTAATTTTTTTATTGGGGCGACAATATCCATGCCTTACATATTTTGGCGTTTGTATTATGTCTTGTTTCGTCCTCGCCATTTATGTTGTCACTGTGTGTGTGATCCTTATATTGCAATTTATCATATGTTAAGTAATAAATACAGACGTTTTGAATATGTGATACAGTACGTGACTTTCATACCGTATTCACACCATGACGTCATACCCTTTATCGCATACCCTTTATCGCATGGCTTACCCTTTATCACATACCCTTTATAGCATGGCTAGACCTGTATCATACCCTTTCTCCAAAAAAAAATGTTTTTAATTCGACTTATTTTTAAAAATGAAAGTGGGGTTAAAAAAAATGGGGGTATTTTGGGGGGGGGTAAAAAAGAATTTTTGAGGGTATCAAAAATTTGTTTGGCGTGAATTTTGGTGTCAATTTAAAAAATCTAGCAAACATTTTTCCTTTACATGTTAGATTTATATTTATACCAAACTCTCAGTCCTTTCCGCCCAATTTAATTTTTTTTTTCACAAAATACTTGCTTTTCTCTTACGGATTCCATTTTTTACAGTATTTTTGGGTTTAAGTAGTCCTCTGTTTAAATATATGATAAACTGTATAATACATGGCAAAATCCGTATCACATGCCGTATCATCCCTCGACCAATATCATCCCTCGGGCCAGAGGCCCTCGGGCTGATATTGGTAACTCGGGATGATACGACATGTGATACGGATTTTGCCATGTATTATTCCCTATGTATTCTGGATTTCGATATTGTTGCTTCGGATCCATTTGGATAATTTATTCACAAAAAATAATGAACAGTAATGAAATATAAAATAATATAAATAAAATCTACATAACGAACTGAAGAAAATAATTCTTTCACATTTAGTAATATATAAATGACAAAATAATTAGAGAGAAGTAGCTGCAATACAGAGTTATGACATTAACGGCAGATGAATACCAGAGGAACAAAGGAAGCGATAATTACAAAGAATCAAGTTCAATTCTTTGGAAAAAACGGGAAAACAATTAATGAGGACACGCTTCAATATATTTGTGGAAAGGATATCCGTCCTTGATAAGGGTATTTATTAAAGTTGCTTTATTAAAGACTGCAACGTTTCATAGAAACGTGTANNNTTTTTTTTTTTTTTTTTTTTTTTTTGAAATGTTATGAACAGTAAAGGCTTGGCAGGATAAAGAAATTGAAGACCTTTGAAATGGACAAACGCATCATTAAGCAATTTATCCATGGTGATAAAAAAAAGAGTACAATATTCGAGATATTGTATAAATACTTTAAAAAAATTCAATTTGATTTGCAATAGCGAGCAATAGCGGATGTCATCACGGACACCGATTCCAATGATTCCATTTCATTGGCAGTCTCAAAATATAAACAAAATATATTTTCATGAAATTGGAATTTTAACTTATTTTGAAATATTTTTGTCGCATAAATTCCTTCCTGTCATCTTATTGAACATTTACACAAAATATGAACAAATTTTACAAAATTCCCGAGATTGAATCCTCGTCGAACGTTAAATGTTGTCCATCTTACAAATGATGGTCATTTTGAAAATTGTACACAGCGTTTAATTTCGGAAGATTTTTATATTTTTAACGTTAAGGACGGTCACTCCTCGGGTTTTTGAAACTGTCTCTGACTTTCGGATTTCTCTTATTTTATTCATCTTGGTGCATTAGAAAATTTTGCCCACTGACCCCACTTTTCTTTTCAAAATATGATTGTATACATCTTCAATATACTTTTGACAAAACTTGATGAAATTCTTGATATTCCTTCATTGCATTTCAAAGGTTTATTGCATTAATGCAAAGTGAATGAAAAGTCTAGAGAAGTTCGGTTTCCGACCAAAATTTTAGGCGTTTAAATTTCAAAAAAAGACACACTGACCTATCAATATTTTTTGCTTAAAATGTTGTATGATCCATATTCTAATGAATAGAAATATTTATTTTAAATCCTTGATATAATAAACTTGAGGAGTGACCATCCTTAACTGTTTTGTTGTGTATTTGTTTATAATTATTTGAATCAATTCGCTTAAACCAATTTCAGATCGTGGTCTAACTATTTCCAAAGTTTGAAATTATATGGTCCATCCATTTAAGAAAAAATCACTCAAACAAACGTTATTGGAAAAAGATGAAGGAGAACTAGATTTGCTACTGTGAGCAAAAGCCGATGTAACCCCGACAACAAATTTAGTCATTCCGTTTTATTCGCAGACTCGGATCAAAATCTCCATAGAAAGCAATTTTCTTTGCAATCGGACGAAGTTGAAAATTTCTACATATTTTAGCAGCCAACATGAAAATGCCGGCCATTTTTGATTTTTTCGCTGAAATTCCTTCCTCCCATTCACAATATCGGTTAACACATTTTACCATTCTGTTCCAGAAATATTGCATCCTCAAATTTGTTGAACGTTAAGTGAAGGCCATCGTGTAAATGGTGGTCATTTTGAAAATTGTGAAAGTATGTAGCATTTAGCATTAAACTTCGGATGATGTTATAATTTTTTGCATGTTAATGTATTTTTATGCCCCATTTTTGAGGATCGAGGGCATATTGTTTTTGTCATGTCTGTCTGTCTGTTCGTCCGTGCGTCCGATACTTTAAACTTGGCTATAAAATTTGAACTTTGAAAAAAAGACTAATCGTAGTTGGCAAGTGTTTATGTCTAGCCAAGAGGAACATAAATATGCACGAAAAAAAATTAGGTCAGGACAAAGGACAAAAATTTATGCATTTGGTCCATCCATTTACAAAAATCGCTAGGACAAACGTTTTTGGAAAAAGATGAAAATTAGATTACTCAGTTAAAAATCTACATAGAAATAAATTTTCGTTGCAATCTGACAAAGTTGAAAATTTTCACGTATTTGGACCGCCATCTTGGAATTTCCCGCCATTTGGAATTTTTTTTCCCTCAAATTCCTTCCTCTCATTTAAAATAATGTAACTGAAAATATGAAATATGCAGTGAAATTCCTCAAGCATGAATCTTCAATTTTTAACGTAAAATCTGAGCAATGGTCGATGTCAACCCAGACAGCAAATGTAGTCAAATAACTAAATACCGAAGTCAGATCATTTTATTCGCAGACTCAGCTCAAAATTTACAAAGAAATCAATTCTCGTTGCAATCTGACAATTACAAAAACAGGATAACAGTAAACACCTACAGTGGCCAGGAACTACAATCACATGCCACAATTTACAAGCGAAGCTGAAAATTTTTACGTATTTTAACCGCCATCTTGGAAATGCCAGCCATAATTAATTTTATTCATTCCTATCATTTGAAAATTCCTACAAAATATGAACAAATTCTGCATTGAAATTCCTAAAATATGAATCCTCAATTTTTAACGTAAAATGGTGGCCATATAAAACATTTTTCCATGGAATGCACTCCTTTCTATCCTCATCTCAGCACATTTCATATTTCATTTGATAACATCAAGCAACTCAGAAGAAACGTCTGGGGCGACAACAAAATATGAATAGAAACCCTTTGAGAGTAATTTTTCGTTAATGAGTACAAACTAGAGGCTCAAATGAGCCTGTATCGCTCACCTGGTGACTGGTTTTATTCATTGTCACCAACAGACCATCAATTATTATCCATACTATACATCAATTCACCAGATGTTACAGTTTCTGGCAGGATATTCAAATATTGTTGCCATCTTGGATGAAGTACAAACATAAAAGTCACAAGCTTTGCAGGAAACCACCAAAGGACTATTGTGACCAGGTTTGGTTCCGATTGGCTCAAGTAGTTTCATAGAAGAAGATATTTGAATGCATTTCCCATAGGGTCACTATGTTAAACTATGTTTCCCCCTGGCGGCCATCTTGGATGACGTGCGAACATGAAAATCACAAACTTTGAAGGGGATCACCAATGGACTATTCTGACCAAGTTTAGTTTCGATTGGCTCAGCAGTTTCAGAGAAGAAGATCTTTGAATTCATTTCACATAGGATCCTTATGTTTAACTATGTGCCTCGATAGTGGCAATCTTGGATGAGGTACACATAAAAATCACAAACTTTGAAGGGAACATCCAATGGACTTTTGTGACCAAATTTGGTTCCGATTGGCTCAGTATTTTCAGCGAAGAAGATCTCTAAATGCATTTTCACATAGGGTCCTTATCTTCGAAATATGTGCCTCGCTGGCAGCCATCTTGAATGGGGTACGCACATAGAAATCACAAACTTTGAAGGGGATCAACAATGGACTATTGTGACCAAGTTTGGTTCCGATTTGCTAAGTAGTTTCAGAGAAGATCTTTGAATGCATTTCACATAAAGTCCTTATCTTAAACTATGTGCCTCGCTAGCAGCAATCTTGGATGAGTAGGCACATAAAAATCATAAACTTTGAAGTGATCACCAATGGACTATTGTGACCAAGTTTGGTTCCAATTGGCTCAGTTGTTTCAAAGGAAAAGATCTTTGAATGCATTTCCCATAGGCTGCCTATGTTTAACTTTGTTCACCGCTGGCGGCCAGTTTGAATAACATACAATCCTGCTGGACATTCGTAGAAATTGTAGACAAGCTTAACATTTTTGCAATTCAAGCTTAACCTCTATCTCAAAAAGTTGAAAAGTTGAAATAAAAATTAAAAATGTAGAAAAATCGTGATAATTCAAAGAAAAAGGGGCTATTACTCTAATATGGGTCGTCAGATTTTCTTCGAAATTGCAGGACATTTAGATCTTATCATGCTGACTCTTTTTGTAATTTAAACTTGACCTCCATCTCCTATCATTTTCAATATATAAGACGAAAGGTAACCAAACAAACGGAAATTTTGTGGAAAAGGGGCAACAACTCCTATTTGTTCAACCTATGTTAATTTCATCCCTCAAGAAATTCTATGGCCGTCACCATAGATATGACCTGTCAGTATCCCAAATGAAAGTGGACATTTTCAGCTAGATTCACGTCTTTCGGGATTTGACTACCGAATTTGACATTTTCCTGGATTGACTCACTCACAGTGTGACGGGTGCTGTTAACAGAACAGGACATGCTTACCCCTCGGGACCACCTGATGTCGCTCTCTTTTTATGGAAGTTCACACTGTCAGTGCTTAAGTTCTTTGTGTTGTCTTGTTAAATTTTAGTTTTGTCTTCGTAAGTTATGTTTGTGGTACTGATCTGTCCTTGTCCATATTTTCACTAGAGTTCACACTGAGAGTGCCTTTGTTTTAAATGTTGTGATTTCTATTTCTGTGCTTTGTATCTGTCTAAAGTCATTGTTTTCTTTGTCTAACGTAATTGTTTTCTGTGTTCTCGTTTTGGCCATGTCTTTGGAATTCGATTTTTGTAAATTTCACTCCTTTGTTCCTTCGGTATTCTACTGCCGTTGTCTCCTACATTTTGTAGATGAGTTTTTCTACAAAGTGCGGGATAGTAGATCTCATCGTGCTGATCATTTTTACCTCTATGTTCTATTTTTAAAAAAAACGACCATGTTGTGTGGTCTACGGACATAAAAATTACAATCTGGAGTGGATTCAGATTAAGTTTGATTAGCATTTGCCTAGTAGTTTCAGAGGAGAAGACCTTTAAAAAAAAGTTAACGGACGGACGACGGGCGCCGAGTGATGGCAAAAGCTCACAAGGCCTTTGGTCACGTCAGCTAAAAAGTGATCTGGAAGAATGTGTAAAACTATTATTCTCTCGCATGAAGATTTAAATACATCGGCAATCGAAAAAGACGCAATAATGATGAAAGGGGGGTTTCCAAAATCAAAAATAAAAAAATCACGGAAAATCATGTTACGAATTTAGACAGAATGACAAAGACAAAACAAATAAGCAAAAATCAACAAGAACGCCACAAAACTAGAGCACTAGCTGTGTAAACCCTTACAAAAACTACAAGGTGAACCATTGAATTTATAACGAACGTAGCACTTATAATTCACGCACGTAAAAACTTCTGATAGGTGAGCATGCACGCTTAATTGTACGTTATGTTGATAACAGACAAGCTAACAAGCCAAATGAATTAAACAACTTTTACAGCAGGCTCTGAGACAGCAGGTTAAGAATCATTTTTCCATTGTGTATAGAATTTATTCAAATTTATTCCATGAATGAAACAAGTTACTGAGAAATGTTTTTCATATATCAGAGACACTATCTGGTTAATCACAGACAATATGAGAAACCAATTATCTTAATGCTTGGTATCACTTGCGTAGAGAAATATTTTAAACACTTTGTGTACCAAGTTTAATTACTTAATCTTATCACAAGATATCTAAGTACCGTTATTATTTTTCTTTTTCCGTATATTGATTCAACGGCAGTAGAATACCGAAGGAACAAAGGAGTGGAATTTACAAAATTCGAAGTCTAAAGACATGACCAAAACGAGGACACAGAAGACTAGTGTAACTGTGGCCTAGTGGGCTACGGATACACCGCCCCCACATCCCCCGCCCCCACCCCTTTCTGATTTTTTTTAATACCTGGAAAAAAGAATTCTTGAAAACAAAATACATGGTGCACATCTATAATATATAATTAAGGTCCTGCATAAGTTTTATGAAATTCCAATCATTGATTTAAGAGGAGTAGCGGATACCAGGTGGTCACCATATAGTTTGCATATGGCAAATTCCAAAACATGTCAAAAATCTGGTAAAAGGGGAATTATTGGAAATCAAATTACATAGTGCACATCTATAATATGTAATTAAGCTACTGCATAAGTTTCATGAAATTAGGAGGAGTAGTGGATACCAACTTTAAGGTACAAAAAGACGGACGGACGGAAGGACGGACAGACGGAAGGAAGGGCAGACGGACACCATGAACACTATAAACCTCCCGCAAAGCGGGGGTATAACAATATCGTTAAACACAGAAAACAATGACTTTCGACAGATACAAAGCACAGAGAAAAGAAAAGACAACATTTAAAAACAAGGCATTCACAGTGTGAACTCCAGTGAAACTGAGAGTGACATCAGGTGCTCCGGAAGGGTAAACATGTCCAGCTCTGTTAACAGCACCTGTCACACTGTAAGTGAGTCAAATGTCAAAATCGGTAGTCAAATCCGGGAAGACATGAATCTAGCTGAAAATGTCCGCTTTCATTTGGGATACTGACAGGTCATATCTTTCAATGATGTTATTGTGACGGCCATAGAATTTCTTGAGGGATGAAATTAACAAAGGTTGAACAAATCCCCGACTAAATCCCTGATATGATGAAAATGGGGGTAATAACACAATTACCGAACAGAGTTGTCATGTCCATGAGACAAAAAGTCAAATCAGTCGAAACCACCGGAAAAATTGTTGACCGCAATGGTCCTGACTTGGTTCAGGCATTTCAAACGAAATGGTGGGTTAAACCGGTTTTATGGCATGCAAAACCTGCCCTTCCTTTGCAGTAGTGTCTAGTAGCAACTCAACAGCATTGATATATGATAGAAATTTAAGAGAAATGATATCCCAGTACTAAGTAAAAAAAAAATCTTGAATTAGAGTTCAAACGGAAACTTCTATTTTTTCCTCAAGGGACTGACATCTATTTAAGATCTTTTTAAATGATCATATGAGACGGAATTTTTTGAAGCCTTGGTTAATACGGCGGTCACGGAGATAACTATGTCTAATGAAAAAATCTGTGTAATTTGTACTAGCTCTCGCGTAACGAATTAACTGTGAAACATACACTCCGTAAGCAGGAGAAGCTGGAATATTACTGTCCATATTAGGGAAATTGGTAATTTTGAATTAAAATCGTCCCTTTTGTCGTAGATGACCATTTTTGTCCAATTCGAGAGCAAGTCAAAAAAAGATGTAGCTCTAGTGGTTTCTTTCGTTTCCTTTATCTCTAGTTCCGATGGATATATTGATGGGATGAATAAATAATGCATAAATGGTGGTACTATTAGCATCATTTACAAAATACATTCAATAAAATAAAGTGTTGCGCAATGGCTACGAAGTGGTATGAAAAATTAAAATATGTAGGTGTGGTGAGCCACGATTTAAAGGTGGCTCACCACACCTACATATTTATATTTATAAAATACTTTTAGCCTTTCAAATCCTTTTTACCAATTCTTCTTTGCGTATCCTAAAGTTTTAACATATTGAAATAACTAAATACCGAGGTTACTGTGAATTTACTTTCTGCATATGCGCATTTCGACAAATTATGTCTCTTCAGTGCAGATAAAATCTAAATGTTTGGAAGACCATATACTCGAGAAATAAAAGCTGATGAATTGACAACAGTAAAATAAGTGAGAACCGAACCGTCAATCCAAAACGAATAATAAAAGCTCAGCAAAGGTTCTAAGCAATTATACAACCAACAGCAGAGATGAGCTATCGGATGTACGAGCGAACGAGACCCTTCTCCCTAGACATGTTTTGTCTGGGAGACAAATACCGACAAATAGGTCTTTCTGAAATATCGATGTCAGGATTTGCTGAGACAGAATTGCTAGATGACATATTTTTTTTAAAAAGAAATGTCATCCGATACTATTAAGATTCAAACAAATAAACACTGCTGTTGCTAAAAAAAGTTCAAGACAAAAAAAAATCAAAAGTGAATGTTCTTTATTTCCTTCATCATGATAAATCCGATATCACAAAGACAATTGAAATAATTGATAGCACAGAATTGATGAAGATAAGGAAAATTGGATTAAAAAATCACAGAATTTTTTCTGCTGAAGCCAGAAATTTGAACGGTCATACTGATGCATTCTGGGAATAAGCTGTAATCTTACAGGGTCACATTTACCACTTTGCCTTGAAAGAGAACAATATGATGTTTCGTGTCACTATTTCGTTTTTATAACCTGACTATCAGCTACACCAAGGTATTTCCCTATACATTGGGACATTGGGTGCGCTAAGTCAGTTCTATACAAGATCCCAGAGACTTTAATTATAGATACAGAAGACTGTTATTCATTTATGACCAAGGAAATAAATCATTTTAATGCTGTGCTGCTCTGTATACAAGTATATAGGAAGTTACTAACTCTACACTAAAAATGCATGATAAATTGAATATCAAAAAAATCGCATTACTCCCTCGATTGTACTATTATTTGTAACAATAATATGTAAATGTCACTAGTTATGAGGATACGACCGATTTTAAATATCGGTACTGGGTTTTAATTTCTAATAACCAAGAACAGAAATTATAGATAATTTTTGTTCTACATTTTGGATTTTATAATAAATTATGTCTCTCTGGTATAGATAAACTGAAAACTTTTTAATATTAAATGTCAGATGTTAGCTGAGGGTCATGACAGAAAAAGCCAGAATAAACAAGAGCTTTTGTTGAATCCATAGATAAATCCATAGAAATATACTTTGTAATCAAATGTATGTGTATACGCTTCAATTTTGTTCCTTTCTACCATTCCTACCATACCAAACATGAACCTGAAGATCGGGGCATTTCTCTACATTTACATCCTCCTTTCATCCCACTTAAAACTATTTCTCCAACTTCTAGTCATCCATCCTCCATATGCACTAGCTCCCATCTCATATTTTGTCACTTGCATTTAGATCATATTGGTTATTTGTTTAGATTTTATCTGCACTGAAGAGACATAAATTGTGAAAAAATTTGAATATGCAGAAAATAAATTCACAGTAATTTCGGTATTTAGTTATTTGCCACACGATTCTAAAAGCAGGTATGGTCAGATTTTTTTTCTAAATGAAGGAGGATTGTTAATATGAAAAAGAAAGGAAATGGGGTAAATGTCAAGAAGACAACATCCCATATCCAGGTTAAAACGACAAAAAACAAAACATCTAGGGTCACCATATGGTCTTCAACACAGTGAGGAACCTCACACCATATAGTAAGCCCTAAATGGCCCCGAAAAGGTAAAAAAGTGAATAAATCAATGGAAACAAACCACATCCAATAACCACATCCAAGAACATTCTAAAATTGGTCATGACCTTTTCTAAAAAGCAGTCATTGTTGGCAGTTATTCTAAAGGTAGTCAAAGAATTACTCTGATTACTGTTGGTCAAGAACGAAATTAAAAAAAATAAAATCAAAATTTTAAACTATATTTTGATATGCAATTTGCAACATTTTTTCAGTCAACCATGTCAGTATTTCGTTTAACCCGGGTACGATACATTTTCCCTAGCTAGAAAAAAAAAACTTAATTTTTTTTTTATTATTTCACGCTGTTTTCAATAATTATGTGTTTCATTAAAAGTGATTTGATATTTATTTCAATAAATTTACGAAAAACTTTCGCGAATTCGGTATTTTGGTTATCTGTCGAATCTTGTTTTTATCTATAAACCCTATGATCAAAGTTCTAACTAAAGTTAAAATTTACCTGGAAAACCTATGTTCAAAGTTGTATATTAATTTAAAACTGTTACCATTTTTATGACCGTTTCCAGAATTGCTCTACGGCTGCTCTAAGTTATTAAGTTATAACTTTAACCTTACTTAGAGCATGTAGGGTCCGTAAGTCTCGTCATGTGAAACCGAGAAAACACGATAAAATTGAAATTTGAAAATGTTTCCCGCCGAAATATGACGTTGCGGGATTATGACGTTCAATTTTTTTTTCTTCCAGAAACGTTATATTTTTCAGTTAAAAATGCAACTTCCAGGAACCCGGAAGTTCCAAAATTTAACGAGACTTACAGACCCTATTGAAGTTACTTTTACAAAAGGTTATGTCTGCCACCAAATGCAGGAAAGGAGCCGTGCTTTCTACAGTAATTGTCCTTCCTTGGAAAAACTGCATCAACTCTATGTGTAAACGTGAGTTGCAATTGATAATTACTACTCGTTTCGACAAGTTGTCGCGAAGAAAAGCACTAAAAAGTTATCAAACAAACCAAAGACTTTTTGTTTTAACATTGCATTAAACGAGAACAAAAGCAGCAAAGAAACTATGGCTTCTTGTTTTGTTTATATATTATGTCTAACAGTCACGTTTATCATCATAAATTAAAAGTTTTTTTTTTTTTTTTTTTTTTTTTTTTTTTTTATTATTATTATTATTATTATTATTATCTAAACCTTGTGTGACATATGTATACGTGCTTTGGTTCATCCACCACCGAAAAAGTTATCAAGAGCAACAGTTAACTTGCAAAATTTTAATGGCTCATAAATGGCTTTAAAATATTTACTACATTTTCTCCTCAAATAATTATAGCTCATAATTTCTTACCTTTTTAATAGGAATGAGTTCTGATCTGCCACATATCGAAATCCATGACAACTTGTCTCCTCTCCAAATTCTCTAAGAGCTCTACATCTTCTCGATTTTCTCTCGATGGTTTTCACTGCACCATTCTCCTTCATTTTTTAATTATTTCCGATTAAATTCCACTCTAGAAATATTACCAGTTCAGTGACCCACGATATGTATCCACTTTATATATCCGTATTGTCCAATCGGTATTGATCCCTGCCATGGATCAAATAAATGTTTTAATTAATGAAGCAATATTTACATAATTTTATAAATGATTATAAAATCAATTTGCATCGAGGATTCAGCTTAACTATGGCCACTGTCCCTGCTGTAATTCAATCATTTCCAAAAAGTTTTCATTGATTAAAAGAATAATTAATAATAAATACATTAGAACAAGAGAAGTAATGTTCTGGCTTTCTGATTCGTTTTCGATGTAAAGAATTTCTGAAAGCAGACTTGAAAATATTAATGGTATTCCAACGATACAGGTCATTAAAGATGATTTAATTTTCGTAATGTTGGGTAAGCAGGTGTTAAAATCATCATCCTCCGACACACCCCTACTATCATAGACTATTGGTATTAAAGTCAAGTATTCATCTTGTTTATAATGAAAATTATCTGATATGGGCTGCAGTAAATAAGTGCTTCATTCTACCGAAATCGAGAATCAAAGGTTTCAATGAGAATAGTTCATCGTCCTATTCAATGACCAGTAAATAGTTCACCGTCCTTTTTAATTAACAAGAAAATAGTTCATCACCAGTCTATAGTCATCGAAACTATTGACCAGTAAATAGTCTATTTGTGACAAGTGTGAACAAAATAAAATTATCATATAAACAATTTATATAGAAAATACCTCCTGAGGTATAATAATTATCTCGGATGGTGAGGCAAAAGAGATGAGCAACTGTATTGGTGGTATTTGGTCACAGCTTTAATATACAAATATAATTGTTTATATGCAAATAAAATATATATCAAATATAATTCAATGTTCTGTTCATTGTATATATAAAACAAATGAAAATAAAATAATAAATAAACTAAACTGGTTACCGCGGATTGCGTATATGGCAACCAATAATATAAAATCAGATAATATGTAATATAGAAACACTCTCCGGGACAAGTTTGCAATTCCGGCGAGTGCAAAAATGGGACGCGTAATTTTTCTTTGAAAGTAAAAAAATTATCTGGAGGTGATAGATACTTATATTATAATTAATTTCTACGGGTTATAATCTGTCCGATGCTTAAACCCTCCGAGCTTTAAGCACAAACTTGCTGATTTCCTCGAGGAAATTCATTTTTTCCTCTGAGGAAATTATTTTCCTTAGAGGAAATATACTTTTCCTGTCAGGAAAAACCAGTTTCCTCAGAGGAAAAACAATGTCCTCAGACATGTCATGCATGTCAGAGGAAATTTATTTCCTTGAGGAAATATATGTACTAATGATTTCCTCGGAGGAAATTCACAAGAAATAGATTTCCTCTGGGGAAATTTTAAACAAAAGAATTTCCTTTGAGGAAATAAAAAAACAAACAATTTCCTCAGAGGAACTCTATAAACAAACAATTTCCTTAAAGGAACTCTATAAGGATACCATTTCCTCACAGGAAAATCAAAATTAAAGAATTTCCTCAAACGAAATCAAATTCAAAGAATTTCTTGTGAGGTACAAACATGCCAAACATTTTGACCTCTTGGGAAATAAAAACAAAAAAATAAAACAATAACAACAACAA
>MJUU01062680.1:228346-267521 GCA_002080025.1 Modiolus philippinarum
TTTTTTGTAAAAAGTAAATCGGTAGAAAAATAGGAAAATCTCAATATATAAGGGGACGACCATTTGATTTTCTGGGGGAGGCTTGGGGATTTTGCCCAGCAAATGTATTAATTTTCACGAAAAATTTCGAACAAAGTCTCCAAAGTATTTATTTTTTACCAAATGTCACATAAAATTATTTTTTTAAAATTGCAACAAAAAATTTATTCTTGAAATCAATATCAAATTATTTATTTACCATGTTTACATGACAAGTAGAATTAGAATATTTATTCTAGGCTGGCACCAAGATTAAATCATATATTTACAGAATCACCCATTCCCCCCCCCTCCCCCACCAATCCCCCGGAAAATCATCCCTTAACATTTTACGTATCCCAAACTGTACCTTTTATAAAAATGTTATCAAAGATTGAAAAATCTATCGCTTGACTATACAATGGTAAATTTTGAGCTTTGCTAACTAAAAATGCTTATTTGAATATGTAAATAGATTTTTTTTACATCATTATTTAGATCTGCAGAAATTTCTATATTCAGTTTGTGACAAAAAATAATTATCTGAACCCCCTCACATCTAATTATGTCTCCAAATATTGATTAAATAATGGTCCCAGTAGGGTGTCATTATCATATTTCAATAAATTTGTTAAAAATTCAGAGCTCTCCATTCTTGTAAAATTATGGTTTGCTTATCAGCATGTGGTGATCATCATATTTGAAAATGACATGTTAATGTTTTAGTACCTATAATCAAATGGATGGGATTTCTGTACATCACTTGTCACCTAATGTTAAATGACCTTCTGCCGAAACTAAATTTACAGTTACTCAAGTATTTAATAATTTCAATATGAATAATAATTAAAATAAAATTTGAAATTCATGTTCAGTTTAATTCTTTATTAACATTATTCATTAGATTTAACCTGTTAAGCCCTATCAGTACAAACTCTGTCACAGTATATTATCATTTACCTAACACATATTTAATGCTGAGAATATGTACATCCCTTAATTTCAAATTTCCTTGTAGATCTCTAATGATAGTACAAAAAATACCCCAAACTATCAAAAAAAATTCTAAAAAATAGATTAATGAAAAATGCACATCTCCATATACCACCTATATTAGAATGAATCACTAAAACTTGCCACCAGACTTTTCAACAGTATTAATCTTTTGTGTAATTTTACCATTGACCGAAAACAATGGAAGGAAATTAGCTAGTATACAGATATAGCATAGTGTCTCCGGTAAAACCTTGTCAAGTTTGTGATAAGAAACAATTTATTGTTTTATTATTTCACTGTTTGTTTAATTATTGCATACGCCTTAGAGTGAAATAGTTGAACATGAATTTACATCAAACTGACCCGAAAGAAAGAATAAAAAATACCAATGATGATTTGTGTTGTTGTACATGTAAGTAAACTTAGAAACAGTGCTATATTGTTTATTTTTATACAATCACAAACTCTTGTGATGTTTTCACATATATTTGGCTATAGAATATTTTTATATCTCGACTTAGAAGGTCAAGGGTATATAGGATACATCCTATCCACCCGTCTGTTTGTCTGTTAGAAATTCTGGATAGAGCGATTCACCAAGCCAAAATGCTCATTTTATACGCCCGCAAAAAAAATTATTTGTTAATCTGCAAGACCTTCAAGACTAAAATTCATATTCTCAACAAATTTGCAGGATATGTTTTAATTTGACCGCAAAAAATTTGAGGTCGTTTAATGGTAGGCCCTGTCGTTTTCGGAGTCGTTGTGGTCGTAGTTGTTGTGTGTAGACACTTTTGTTTTTGGTCAATTACTTAAGTTCAATTTGATCAATTCTTATGAAATTTTAACACAATGTTTCTTGGTACAAAAGGAAGGCTGGGGATAGTTTTTGATTTTGTGGCCCCTCCCGTTTTTTAAAAAGGGGCCATACAGGGCAAAATAAGTTGTTTTCACATTTTTGGCTGTAGAATTTTTATTATATATCAGATTATGATGGTCTTTTTTCAGTGTGTTCCAATCAATAGTATACTAACGATTTCATGTAACATGTACCGTTCATAGCGCTTAGCTATTAGATTTTTGATAACTTGATTCCTTTCAGAGCTATAAGGGGCCGAATGTGGCAAAAAACTGCATATGTGCAGATGACGTAAAACTGTTATTTTTCATCAGATTTCGATGGGATTTTTTTCTTTAGATTTCTGTTGTTGTAAGCTTTCAGTAATATGCTAACAGATTTTTCGTAACAGGTGCGGTTTACAAGTTTTAAGGGTCAAAGGGGCCAAATTAGCAATTTTTCAAAATTTGGAAAATCTTTATTTTTAATCGAATTTCGATGGGATTCCTCTTGATGTACATGTAAGTTGTCGTATGTCAACAGATTTATCATAACTTGCACAATTCCAGAGCTATAAGTGATCAAAGGGACTAATTTGTTATGTTCCCTAGATCATGTCCAGCTAAATACTCTGTCAAGCTCCTTATTGTGTCCACATTTACTTCAAATTATACTTGTTTCTTCTGATCTTGACATGCACCGTATACTTAAAATTTAAATTTTTACAAATTTAAGAGGTTAGCTGAGTCAAAAATGCCTCTTCCCTAGTGCAGGTCACACAAGTGTTTCATGGAACTCCCATCAATTTGTTCAAATAACTCGTACTGTTTCAACCAACAAAATGTTAATTGTTTAGGAATATGAAGTATAAATAAATATGGTGCAAAAATCCCTGCCAATAAATGTAAATTGGTAAGATTAAGCAAATGGAAAAAATGATTTAATTGTTGTCCTTCCACTTGAAGTCATCATAAGGTACATTTTATACTCTAATGAAATGAATTGACGAAAAAAAAATAACTGAATTTCTCAGTGAAGTCTTACAACAGTCTGGATCCACCCAGTACACGGCAGAAAACATTTACAACATAGAAATTAGAGCTAGAAAACCAGGTACTTTTTAGAAACTCAATATGAAAATCGTAATGATTAACATTTTAAAAATTTCAGGAAAATGCACCCCATTTTACATCAACAGTGATATTTTTTTTAATTTCTTAAATGGAATTTTATGGATTTAAAGAATTTGTTTTTTATTATTTTTTTTTACTTTTTTTTTCTTTTTTTCATGAGGTCAAAATGTTGAGCATGTTTCTACCTCACAGGAATTTCAATTTCAAATATTTTATTGAATATACATGTAAATGTATTCAATGGGATCGGATAACAGGCATAGCCTATATATATCACAGGCATTTCTTGGTATTTAATATTCCTTTGAGGAAATTCTTAAATTTTTATTTTCCTGTGAGGAAATGGGTTCTTTAAAGAGTTCCCTTGAGGAAATTGTTAGATTATACAATTCCTCTGAGGAAATTGTTTGATTCTTAATTTCCTCAAAGGAAATTCTTTGTTTTAAAATTTATTTCTTGTGAATTTCCTCAGAGAAAATCACAGCTACAATAAATTTCCACAGAGGAAAACATAATCACATATATTTCCTCAAAGAAATACTTTTCCTCTGAGGACATTGTTTTTCCTCTGAGGAAACTGGTTTTTCCTGAGAGGAAAAGTATATTTCCTGTAAGGAAAATCATTTCCTCAGAGGAAAAAGTGAAATTCCTCGAGGAAATCAGCAAATATATGCTTATGGCTCGCAGGGGTTAAGCATCGAACAATTTATAACCCATAGAAATTAATCATTATATACGTATCTTTCACCTCCAGAGATTTTTTTTTACTTTCGAAGAAAATTACGCGTCCTATTTTTGCACTCACCGGAATTGCAAACTTGTCCCGGAGAGTGTTTCGAGCTTAGCGTTAACATGTTTGACACAAACACGTAAACAAATTATTCACGTGCTCAGCAAAACTCTTTCCAAGTGTTACAATCATTTTCATTGGTAGTAAATTATGTGCAGAACCAATCGTTGTATTCTGACCATATCAATGACCACATAAGAAAATGACAAAGTGATCTCGACCAATGAAATACGAGAAATCCGTGTCTCTTATTCATGAAGAACCCCCTGTTTTCATGTTCTTACTAAAGGATTCTCTATTGTATACCTTCATGCTTTACACAATGCACTAATTACAACACCTGACCAATGCCTAGAGGCAAAACTCGAACTATTTGTAGAAAGCTTATAATCTTACACAATATTCTGCTGAAGTGAAATATCCAGGTAAATCCTGCAATTTGATTGGTTACCTTGACAGGGGATATGAGACCGTATCCCCGTGGTAGCAAAATTTCAATTCTTAAAAGCTTTTAATAGAAAAAGTATAGCACTTCTAGCAGAATATAAAAGTTATTCGGGCTTCACAGGGGATACGGGTTCATATTTCCTGTCTGTGCCCTATATCCCCTTCGCCTGACGGCTCAAGGGATATAAAACACAGACAGGGAATGTGAACCCGTATCCCCTGAAGATTCCCAAATAACTTTTATTAATTTAAACAATCCATATTTTTGCTATTACCTATTCACAAATATCTTCTTATAAAAAACCTTTGTTGAGCAAACTTCCGGTTACTGAAAATTTCCTTTTCATAATGCTGAAAATAAAAATGTATTAAAGTATCCCAGCTTCAGAATCTCTTGAAATCTAAAATATTTTCGATATAACTATTCTCCAAATATATTGAAGCAATGAAGCTCAGAATCACAACTGCATATTACCACCATCCAAATTTTGTATATCAAGTTATCCATTCACACAAAAATACTTATTCCGTCTATTTAAATTTTATATTTTATTTAACTGTTTTGCAACAAATACTTGCATGCATGCATACCTATAAACTTCATGTGACCAGGACAGATGGTCACATCATGTCAATAAATCTAATTAATGCATGGTTAAACAGGCATGACAAAATGTTGATTCTACCAATCAAGTACTAATTAAAGAATAAATACATGAAAGTCTCGACACTTTGTATATATGAACATGATAATCCCCTCCTTCGCGATTAAGTACTCGTAAACTCGTACTTAATCGTGAAGATGGGGATTATCATGTTCCTTCTTACAAATGTATACTAGTGATATGTTTGTTGTTTACCACCTGTTGATATTCTGATCACCTTAATTAAATTCACCTGGACAAACATCTTTTGAAGTGATAGGTCTAGAGGCATAATGCATTGTTGCTACATTAAAGAGTAAAGTTTACATAACATGCTCAGATCATATATACCCTATGAAACCTAATATATTATTCATTGGTTTCATGCAAGTGTTGATCGCAAAGTGCACAAATTTATGCAAGCAATACACATGATATTTGCAAAGGCACAAGTGGAAAGGGCCCAAACACGTTTGTTGCTTTTTTTAGTTTCTTTTTATTTAAGATCATATTGAATACATGTATATATATATATATATATATATATATATATAAATAAAAAACAAAAACAACAACAAAACAAACAAAAAAACTGAAAGAAAAAAAGAAACAAAGACAAACAAAAAAATTTAAAAATTGAAGACAAAAAAAAAACAAAAGGCAAAAAATAATTATATTAATATATAAGAAAATAGTAATATTTTATATTTTGTAAAAAAAAATATCCATGAACAATAAACTTTAAAATATGAAAGGAAATGTTGATGAAGGTTTCCTGTTTTAATTTTTTTTTGTTTATTTTGTTTTTTATTGTTTTGTTTTGTTTATTTTGTTAATTTTTGTTTTGTTTTTGTTTTTGTTTTTATTTTGTTTTTGTTTTTGTTTGTTTGTTTTTTTTTAACCTCAAGTTCGTGACAAAGTTAAATTTCTTTTAGAATTTATTTCATTGTATAAAAATGCATTTAATGGGAAAAACAAACAATAATCCTCTCATGACAAAAAGTTTTTTTTTTCAAAGTGGAGAAAAAAATATCTTGTGAAAAAGATGAATATTGTAATTATGTTTCAAATTTTAATATAAATAAAAATAGAAATATTTCAACTTTTTATAGTTCAAATTTGAGGAAAACAACATAAAAAATGCAAAGAAATTTATTTATTTACTTTATTTCATTTTTTCTCCCCTTAAATGTATTCTTTAATATATAACATGCTTGTAACGCCAAGATTTCTTACATTTGACTTGATGGGTGCCCTGTGTTTGTCTATATGTTGTAATCGTCCACTAGCTTAAGACACTAGTGCTTTTGTCGGGCAAAGGATGATTTTATATTTGTTGACATCCCGCACACATGACCAATGAAGACATGGATGTAGCGTTGCTCGACAATTAGCAAAGAATTCCGCTTAAACCGGTGCTAGGGGCCGTCTTGAACTTACTATGAGGTATGAGCAAAGCTCATTGTTGAAGGCCTCATGGTGACTTCAAGATGAAGAACAACAATAAAAGCGCTGTTCCTTTGCTTGTTTTACCATGTATTTGTAGAGACTTTGTCTCATGTGCATTTACTCCATATCCCTTTATTCACCATATGTAACTGTTCAGTATTTCTTAATTTTTTTTCGGTTCAATCTGAATATGTTAACTAAAAATTATTTAATGTTTGTACAAATATCTTAATACACCTGTTTTAAGAGCTATAATTGGCAATCTTCTCTATAGTATACAATTACTAACCTAGATAGTGTGTGACCCAGCGGTTTCTCTCCCCGAGATATTAAGGTCACCCGAGAGCTTGCGCGAGGGTGACCTTAATTTCGAGAGAAGAGAAACCGCTGGGTCACACACTATCTAGGGTGGTAACTGTTATATTATATCGAATTTTCTTGTTTACTGGTTGACCTTCCCATGCGACCCAACGCTAGCCGGTTGACCCAGCGAAATCCCAAATGTTATGTGACATGATATGAACAAATCAGATTATAGATATTTAAATGAGAATATAATATTTCTAATTAACACACCTGGTAAGGCACAGGATGTTTATTCACTTAGGTAAAACATGTATGCAAATTGGTTATCCGTGACAGTTAAAAAGATTCAAAGGCATTTAATTAGTTTTATTTCATTTATTCATATTTTATCAACATATAACTGATTTGTTTCATTATAACTAATAGAGCCTATACAAGTCTGATGGAATTATCCCCCCCCCCCTTATCCAGAAACGCTGATAGGGTCAATTACTCAATTCTGCGAGGGTGTCACACTTACATGTATATTTCATAGAATATTTCATAGAAAAAAGAAGGGAAACGGGGAATGTGTCAAAGAGACAACGACCCAAATGGGAGTAATAACAACTCAAAGCCACCATAAGATCTTCAATGAATGGTGAGAAAACCCTACACCCAACGGTAGGTCGGAGTCGGCCCCTGAATAAAGAGTAATCAAGTTCAGCGAAATAAACACCATCCTAGACTCCTATAGACATAAAGTAAACTAACTAGAAAAAAGACAAGACACACAAAGGCTTAATAAATTTCCTGACTTAGGACAGGCGCAAACCTGCTGCGGCGGGGTTAAACATAGAATATACATTCATGTAACGATCACGGGTGTCAAGACGGGTAATTTAAAAGATAAGATATTGTGATATTGTAATTTTTGATAGATAAACATAACTTTATTCCTATAAACAAATTTTATTAAGACACAGTGAAAATACAGTATATATACACACCGGCTGTCTCGAGTTTCTATCGTTATTTACGTTTAAGTCTTTTGTATTTTTACTGTGTTTTTTTTCTTGTTCAGTTCCTATTTACTTATGTTTTTTCGGCCATTGTAGGTGTCTCCTGTTATCTTTTTTATTCTATACATATATGTACAAAATTCGTTACAAATGACAAAATGGATAAATCTAAACAAAAGCGAGAAAAAAGAAAAAGAAAAGAAATTCTATTACATTTCCGAAATTCTCTAGGATCATAATTACATAGTTTTTTCAGAAAAAAATATTTTATCTAAAAGATTGAATTTGATAAGTTATTTAAATTTATCCATCTACATCTGATTGGTTGCAACATCAGATAATACAGTTTCCAACAGATATTACGTCTGATTGGTTGATATTAGAAAACAGATAATACATTTACTAGCACACCAAAGCCACAAAAATGCAGATAAAACTGTAATAACAGGTAATGCTATGTTATCTTAAGATAAAACATCATTAGCACATAGATTTCATAGAGACCTATGTATGAAATATTTCAAGGTGCTTATCAGGAGGTAATGAGGAAACCTGATAATACATGTCTGATAATGTGCGCCAAAACCAGAAAAATTCAGATACATTGTAAGACAGCATTACCTGACAAAATGCTATTTTATCTCATTTTTGTGGCTTTGGCGTGCCATAGATATCTTTTGCATAGGCAATTTTTTATATCCTAAATACTCTTCTAGGTAACGGTAAAATTAAAACCGCCTCATTTGTATATATCTTACATTATACAACACCGATCGATGGCATTCCATTTATTTTTGGAGAGACCACCAAGGACTATGGCAAGTTTGCCTCCATGTAACTCGGTGATTTCAACAAAATGTCATTTTTCAGGAAAATTGGGATTTGTAAAGTCGTGGCGGGAGTTTTGGATATCAACAGTTCATATTTGTAGGTTTAGAAGATGTTTGAAGAGATTTGTGGTTTGTTACCCGAGTTTGTTTGTTTGTTTGTTTTTGGTTTTTTTTTCAGTTTGGATTCCGTAAAATGATTCCCCGCGCGAGAGATGCATACACTCTATATATTTCAGTTATGGTATACTTGATCGTGAGAGAATTTATCATATGGATATACTATTCATACTTTCAAAATTTGGCATTTATTTTAGTAATTTCGAAATGCTATTCTGACCATCTATTTAAAGTGTCAATATCTCGCTATTTTTTAATGCCAAGTTTTCTTACTATCGACTTCATGTGTGCCCTGTGTTTGTCTTCATGTTGTAATCGTCCACTAGCTTAAGTCACAAGGGCTTTTGTCGGGTAACGGATGACAGTGATTGTAAGAGCACTTTGCCAGTTTTGATAAACGTTTGTTGACAATCCCGTATTCATGACAAGGAAAGACATGGATGAAGCGTTGTTCGACAATTAGCAAAGAATTCCACTCAAACCGGTGCTAGGGGCCGTCTTGAACTTACTATGAGGTATAAGCGAAGCTCATTGTTAAAGACCTCATGGTGACTTGTTCCTTTGCTTGTTTTTTACCATGTATTTGTAGAGACTTTGTCTCATGTGCATTTACTCCATATCCTTTCATTTACCATTTATATTGTTTTTTTATGCTTGGGTGGGAGTGTGGTGGATTGACCTGCTTATAGTTGAAAAGTTCATTGTTCTTTAAAAAGGGTATCAGCTCCTTTAATTGTCTCTGCTAGTGTCAAAATGATACTTGTGTTGCTTTGTATCATTTCCTTTGTTACATCTCTATACATGTAGTTGTTGAATCTGCAAGTGTATTTCTTTGTATTCCCGTTAGACAATGTTAAAATGATTTTAAACCCATGTCTATCGTACTACTAGAGTCAGAACCACGAATTTCCATTACAATTTATTCAATAGGCGGAGCAAACTTGCCTCCGCATTTTTCAATCGAGATGCGTAGTGGAATATGCCTTTCTACCAACATATTCCCCAGATCTAAATCCCGCTTTGAACTGCTACAATAAAGTAAACTGTTTTGAGACAGAATTTGAATTTCCATTTTAAAAGCTATTTCTGAAATGATACAAGATCTTGTTGGATTTTATTATACAGGGTATTTAAATGCTTGAGCTGTTCCACGTCCAATATTCATCTTTTTCTGAATAAAATTTTTACTTTCAACCTTTTTGTAACTGCACATTTTGTCAACATTATAAAAACAGATGAATCGCACCAAGGCAGGATTTTTTCAAAATTACAAATGAAACTCTTTTCCACCAGTTGGTTCATATAAAAAATTGTGTTCAAGTTATGGCGCAGTATCAGGGTCAAAATTATGTATTTTTGCATATACAAAATACAATTTATGCATATGCTTTAATAATTCTGCATATGCTGAAATATTTAAGCAATTGCAAAAATCAATTTTTGCAATTGCTTAATTATTTATGCATATGCTTAAATATTTATGCAAATGCATATATCGAATTTTGCATACGCTGAAATATTTTTGTATATGCATAAATAATTAAGCAATTGCAAAAATCGAATTTAGTATTAGCCTTATTTCATACTTTTGACCAATCAAAAATCGCGTTATATACAAGCAACACGTTGGGGTGATCTATTGTTTGTTTTTTTTAAATAAAGTTTTGAGTATTAATTTACCAAAGAGGAATTCAAAATAGAGAAGTATTTACCAAAACCATGCATGATATTGAATATGCATTATACTTTAAAAAATTTTGATTGTTTATACATTCACTGCGGACAATCATTTCCAATATGGTTGACAGAGTGATAGGCAATCATTTCAATATTTTTTACATGTTTGTGATAACATTGTTCAAGATGTTGTGCGATTACTTATATAGACTCAGCATTGTTGAGATTAGATATGATTGCCACAAACATTCTTAGATTATCCACAAGATTTCCACTGGAAGAACTATATGACATGGTGTGTCAACTCATCAGAGATGTCCAGAAACTGAAATGGTACTTTAACAGTACTAGTCTACATATATTGCATCTGTAGTATCTTCATTTACTTTAGGGGTCCCACTACTTTAGGGTGTTGAATTTTTCGTATTAACATTCTTTCCTTAGTTAGTTCTAGGGTTAAGGTTTTGGGGTAGGGTTAGACTTTAGAGATAGGGTTAGTGTTCTAGGATTAGATAAGGTATAGTCATGAGAGAAGCCAAATATGATAGGGACCCCTAAAGTCAACTAAGGCCACGTTTCGGTCATTGTTTTACCCAGGACTTCGGCGTTTCGGACTTTGGCCAGGGGGAATGGTTTTGTGCTCTCTTCTGTACATCTCCGAGACGACTTCTGACTCACTTCTGATGAGCAATAAAACACCCCCAGTTTGGGTATTATACTCGATTATAGGTATATTACCCCAAAATAGGGTATAAACGAGTCCATGATTTCAAGGGTTTGATCTGTTTGTTGGACAAGAAGACATCAAAACTACAAAAGGGTATATTCATGATCCCGAATTCCCGGCTAAGAAATTGTCAAATCCCGAATTCCCGGTCATAAAATGACCCTTTCCCGAATTCCGGAAATTTAGAATCTGCTCATGTGTCAATATAGGTAAACGTGCTGTTGTAACAATTTTTTGACAGTATTATTCTGCTGTTTATTTCCATATATGGCCATATATAACCCTTATACTCTTCAAAAACATACTTTAGATTATAATCAAAAGTAGAATTAGATGAAAGACTGAAATATTGACTGGAATTATAATCAGACCTTTTTCTTATAAACAGCTTATTAGCCTGCCTTTATTGACCCTTACAACATATAAAAATTATACGGTTTTCTAATGTTCTAATGCTCTTTTTTAATGGCATTTTTAGTACACAAATTGGGAGTCAATGTCCTCTTCATTAACATATCAACATTGTATTAATCTAATAAATGAGTGGTATAATGTTCTTGTATAATTTTTATTTCATGTAATTCTTCACATTTTTATAGTACTCCCATGCTGTACATGTACACAGTCACACACACGTACCTATCTCTCCCTTTTTTGTGGCCACTAAAGTACTACTGGTATAGTGGTCCCATATCAGAAGTAATGTGTATTTTTGAGTGTAAGAGTAAGATCAGAAAAGGGTAGGGCTATTCAAATATGTAGTAATTTGCCAAGTTGTAGAAAGATACATTGAGGTACGGAACAGGAATGACTCAGTTTGCTTCTTTCGTTATCCCACTGTAGTTGGATATTGCAGGGTTGGTCTTTTATTGAATAAAACAGATTCTCGGATACTTTAAATCGCATTTCCCCGTTGCAAAAATCATAAAAAAGTAATCTCGGTCACTGTACATCCCGAATTCCCGGTGATAAAATGCACCCTTTCCTGGATCCTGCTTGATTTTAATCCCAAATTCCCGGTTAAATTTTCATCAAATCCCGAATTCCCGAAAAAAAAAATGCCCATTCCTGGCGTCCAGGAAAAAGTCTTCCCGACCCTCATTATGGGAGAAACAATTCACTGAAGTTTTGATGATGCACGATTTTTTTGTTTGATACGATTTTCGGTTCTTTAAACCCGTATTTTGATTCGGTTTCGATCCAGAATGTTCAGTATGTTACAAACGAAAGCTAACAACTCGACCGCTGACAAAATGACCTGTGATTGCAGCTAAGTCAATGGAAATAACATATTTCCACTATAAGCATGCCTGTTTTTGTAACCACTGAATATAACTGGAAATTGGCCACAGCAGCTGAAAATCTTCGTTTTGTTAGATTAAAATAACTCTTATGTTAACTTCCTGCTTAAGCGATATGACTTATTACCTCAAAAAGGCAGTAACGAACAAAACCAACTCAGGCGCGTAAATAAATTAAATCTGACCTGCTGACTATGGTTTTTCCATTTGCTTCAAATATAGAATGTTTAGAGCTTAATAATACAAAAAAATGTATCTTAGACATCTTTTGAACAGAGAGGATTATTTACAATTTCTTAGATTTTCTTACACTTCCAGTTTGCTAAAAATCACTAAATACTAAAGATCTGAGATGAGTTTTAAGCATCAGAGCTATAGTTGTTGGAGCAAACAAATCACTACATTACCTTTTTCCTATAGAAAAATACTGAGAATTGCTATACAAACCTGTACAATTAACGATTACCGGTAAAGTAGTTTACATTACTTATATACACAGCATAGAATAAATATTGTTATCTGCTGAGCTGTCATTAACAGAAAGGATGCAAAAATAAATCGAATCGAATCTCATTGAATCATAGCCCTTGTATCAGGATACGTATCGTTACCAAAATATATCTCGCATCCCATGTCAGTCTTACTGCAGTTTGCACAACTTTATCAAAAATGTTTAAGGAATTACTGCAGATAACCTCTAGCTTTACCCATAATTGAATTGTAACTCTCCAAACTAGTTTCCAAACCATGAAGATAAAGTGATTTGATACTAATATATCTTATAAAAAACAGCTCACCTTCTCAGCTGATCAGTTTCATTACCTACCAAAAATCTATCAAACTGATTAAATAACTTCAAAGTGTTAAATTGATTGATACAGAAAGAAAACTTGACAATAGAAATGAGTGACTCCTGGGGATGGTATCAAACCCTTTTTTACTGTATTTCTTAATATGAATTGATATAGGCTAATTTAAACAAATAGAATAG
This sequence comes from Modiolus philippinarum, assembly GCA_002080025.1. Lineage (NCBI taxonomy): Eukaryota > Metazoa > Mollusca > Bivalvia > Mytilida > Modiolidae > Modiolus > Modiolus philippinarum. The sequence continues at coordinate 241,612 of MJUU01062680.1, forward strand.
AAGATAAAGTGATTTGATACTAATATATCTTATAAAAACAGCTCACCTTCTCAGCTGATCAGTTTCATTACCTACCAAAAATCTATCAAACTGATTAAATAACTTCAAAGTGATAAGTTGATTGATACAGAAAGAAAACTAGTGACTCCTGGGGATGGTATCAAACCCTTTTTTACTGTATTTCTTAATATGAATTGATATAGGCTAATTTAAACAAATAGAATTAACTTATTAGGCCATATCAATTTAATTTGTAGATTCTCATCCACCTGTAATAAAAAATCTGGGGTGGGTGGGAGGGGCTTTATTTTTTATTATTTACTGATTTTCACTAAAATTGATAGGAATTTAAAGAAAATTTCTGTATAATTGAAAATTAAAAAAAAAATTGAGCTTAGAAAAAATGGGGCGGGTGGGGATGAGAATCCATTAATTAATATGATATGGCCTTACTGTAAAGTGGTGTAATGTAATTATGGCTTTATAAAAAACAAAACAAACAAACAAAAAACAGAAATGTGTTTGAATTATACTGCAAAACCTCTGGTTGAGTATTAATTTACTGTAATTTTATGGCAGATTTCCCGTATGATTAACCTATTTTATTTGCAATTCTTCAAGGAACATGCCAATATTCTTCTAGTAACACCTATAAAACTCCTTTTAAACTCCTGTTTTTTGTCTTCTCATCAAGCAATCAAGTTCTATAGAATTCTATTGTAGACCAATTTGTACTACCTGAAGGGTTACCTTGATACTCCAGTGATGACAAATTGTTTATTTAAAAATCCAGTCTTTTTAAATATTTTTTCCAAGAATCAACAATAATACATTGTAATATAGTTCTTTTCTTTTGATTTATCAAAATGTTCCATGGTACCCACTCATGGTATACTTATGCACAAAGTTTTGATAACAACTGTCTGACTGAATGTAATTTATACAAACAATACTTTATAAATTCAAAATTTTGTTACTGAATATATAAAACCTGATAAGTGATAAAATTACTAAATTAAATTAACAAAATAAAAAATTTTCTGTATAAAACCCTGATAAACATGATAAATAAATAATGAAAAAAAGAATTTATAAGCAAATACCCTGGCAGAGGGTTAAAAGTTACAGATTTTTGGCAAATACCTCACTGCTTCAAAACTTGTTTGAAATGTCATGGATTTGTAAAAAATACACTGGTAGTCGACCAATCAAATTGCAGCAGTCTATCATAAGATAGAATTGTATTACAAATATACAACATGTAAATATTTTTATATATTTTAGAAATTCTTGTCTTCTTGATAAATGTAAATTTTCATTTGTAAAAGAGTACAAATGTATAACAGTTGCAAAACAGTTGATATGAATGGTCATACGTTAACAGCTGTTGATTGATCAGTTGTTGAAAAGAAAAAAATTGTTTTTTAAATACTAGTGGTAGAATCCTTTCAAAATAAAGTGGTTGAGGAACAGATTTTAAACAAGAGATCTGTGAGCAAATGCTCACTAGTAATACCCCCGCTCTCATCTTCCAGTCTCTAATAACCTGACAAAGTTGGTAAACAAAATGTAGTACCCCACAAGTCTTAAAATGTGTCCCACAATATGGCATGCCTACACAAAGCTTCTGACAAAATTTCAAGTATCATTTACCAGTGCAGAGTAAAGCTGTATGAAAGTTGTGAGGGACGGACGGGATGATGAAAATTAAACGGGATGATGAAAATTAAACTAAGTCAGTAAACAGGAAGTAGCATTCTGACAGGTTTGAAAACGCATCCCACAATATGGCATGACTATACAAAGCTTCTGACAAATTTTCAAGTTTGCATCATTTACCATTGCAGAGAAAAGCTTTACGAAATTTGAGATGGACGGACAGAATGATGAAAAATTGATTAAGTCGCTAAACAGGAAGTAGCATCCCGACAGGTCTGAAAATGCATCCCACAATATGGCACGACTACACAAAGCTTCTGACTAAATTTCAAATTTGTATCATTTACCATTGCAGAGAAAAGCTTTACGAAAGTTGTGACGGACGGACAGAATGATGAAAAATTGACCAAGTTAGTAAACAGGAAGTAGAATCCCAACAGGTCTGAAAATGCATCCCACAATATGGCATGACTACACAAAGCTTCTGACTAAATTTCAAATTTGTATCATTTACCATTGCAGAGAAAACCTTTACGAAAGTTGTCACGGACGGACAGAATGATGAAAAATTGACTAAGTCGGTAAACAGGAAGAGCAATCCGACAGGTCTGAAAATGCATCCCACAATATGGCATGACTACACAAAGCTTCTGACTAAATTTCAAACTTGTATCATTTACCATTGCAGAGAAAACCTTTACGAAAGTTGTGACGGACGGACAGAATGATGGAAAAACTGACCAAGTCGGTAAACAGGAAGTAGCAACCCGACAGGTCTGAAAATGCATCCCACAATATGGCATGACTACACAAAGCTTCTGACAAAATTTCAAGTTTGTATCATTTACCATTGCAGAGAAAAGCTTTACGAAAGTTGTGACGGACGGAATTACGGAATGACGGAATTACGGAATGACGGACACAGGTAAAACAGTATACCCCCTCCTCCTCCGGAGCGGGGGTATAAAAATGAAAATGGTAATAATGGAGATTTGGTCTATAGACCAGTAAAAGTGCTCGCATAAAAGCCCAAAGGGGCAAAAACAAAATGCTGACAAATCTCCTACTGGCAAATGAAAACAAAGTAAATCTTTTACCCAATTGAAGTGTACAATAATACTTTGTCCTTTTATATGTACACATGTATAACATATTCACTTTATAAAATGTCCGTAATTCATGTAAGTATCCAGATTTTTGAACATGTTTCATTAAGTCAATGGCCGTAATTAAGCCTTCTCACTGATGTAGAATTAGACTATTTTATTTATGATTTTTATTGACATTGTATATTTTTAGCTCAGAGAGAAGTTTTGCATTTCAAATGGAAAAAAATACATGATGGTGCACCTGGTCGTCCTTCATACAACATAACAGTAGATCAGCTTCAGTTTCTTATGGACTTGGGGTTTTCAGGACCTGATATGGCCAAACTTCTTCAAGTGTCCTATTCAACAATAAAGCGTAGACTAAGGTTTGTTCATTTACAATATCTCATCAGATCAAAAAAGCACGAACTTTACACCTTTGTAAGTATATGTGTGCATGAAAGTGGAGCAACTTCTGAAGAGGTTGTACATGTACAAATGTGCCACATACATTGTAGATCAGTTAAGACATAATTCCTTAGAGCTTCAACTGATTTTACCTTTGGCTTTTTGTAGGAGCTATGCCCTTTATTATACCGCGGCAAAAAATTTGAGGTTTGTATAATGGTATGGTGCTGTTGTCGTTGTCTGTAGACACTTTTGTTTTTAAACAATAACTTATTCTAAAGTTCCAGTTTATCAATCTTTATGAAATTTTCGCTCACTGTTCCTTGGCACAAAAGGAAGACTATGATTATTTTTGGATTTTGTTGCCCTTCCTTTTTTTTTAAAAAAGGGGCCAAAAAAGGGCAAAAATTTGTTTTTATTATAATTTTTAATTTTTTTCAAAGATTCCAACATAGAATACATAATATTAGCATGGTATCATTAAGTCAAACATAATCACTAGATTTACATTAAATTTTTGTTATATCAAAAATGTTGAAATCCATTGATTTTTATAGGAAAGTTAAGTAAAGAGATAGGTAATATTCCACCAATTCTCCCATCAATAAAACAGTGTTTTTCCCATTTCCCCCCTCAAAATGTTATGCATGATTAGATCTTTGTGGGCTTATTAAAATTTGTAAGAGTAAATATCATGTACTTAACCTTTTATTCATTAACTATTTACATAAAAACAATACAAACTCTTTGCAAAATTAAAAACAGGAATTTCCCTCATTTAGGAAGGCTATTATTAAATAAAATAGCTACCAGAATAGAGATTCATGTTCGATAACTCTTTGAAATAAAATCTGTTTAATCTGAGTTCAAATGAAAAGTTTTCTCTGAATAAGAATTTGAAGATTTCAGAAAAATAAGCGACCGTATCTTAAACTTGAAAACAGTATGTGTCTAGTTCTCTTTTCCACCTGAAATAATACACAATGGCCTTTTTATAGTTTATTTTGTTTCTTGCTTTTGTGGAAAAAACAGTGATTTTTCACTTTTATTTGGTTTTGGTTAACCCCCCATTCGACACCTATTTTCAAATACACATGTAGATAGATTATACAATAACTGATTTTTCTACCAATTTTCATGAGTATTTATTTATCTTTTTGAGAGCGATTAATTTTTGAAATATAGACTTTTGCACTAACTGCACAAGTAAAAACATTATGTATCAAGAGTTGTCGCTCGTTGGTCGAATTTTCGCAATAGTTGCTGACTTAGTTGATATTGCTAATAAAAATAGTTCAACATGCTCAATAACCAAACAGACAAAATATTTTTTCCAGAGGCAAGTATCAACTTCTCAATTTGGTAAACCAATTTTACAGTTTTTAAGCAGCAATTTAGTTGTCGATCTGTAGAATTGGTAGCCAAATGGCCAATAAAATTGGTCCAAGCTAATGCTTGAAGGACAGTAACAAAATCTTCAGCATAATCTATCGATTTTGATTATTATTGATCACCAAGACATTATAGTCTGGAAATTGAATAATGGTCTCGGGCTACCCTTTATCACCATATATGAAATTGATTTGTATATATCAAAATAGGTCACTAACAGAGTGTAATATATATTATCAAAGGGATATGTTCTAGCAATATGACTTAAAATTCAGTTCTTTATTTCATTTAGGTTTTATGATTTGTCCCTATCACAACAATACAGTGGAATAGCTGATAGTGACCTTGACCAATTGATTAAACCTATTGTTGAAGAAAATCCACATCTAGGTTATAGATCTGTACAAGCAAGATTGAAGCTTTTTGTACACATCTGTCAGGAATCAAGAATTAGAGCCTCTTTGCTGCGTGTTGACCCAGCTGCTGTTGCAATGAGATGGTGTGACACAGTACAGAGAAGAAAGTATTCTGTGGCAGGCCCCAATTCTCTTTGGCATATTGATGGGAATCATAAATTAATAAGGTAATTTTACATTACTACACATATAAATGTGCCAGATAAATAGCTTGAAAAACAAAATAATTACAAAGAAAAGATAACAGTAAACACATACAATGGGCGAAAATTGCAATCACATGCCACAATCCGCCAGGGAACTGAACTAGAATAACAGAGATAAAGACAAGATACAAATGTAAATAACAATAGCAACTCTGGTGAAGCATTTTCCCACTATGGAAGAAAAATCAAACTCAAAACTTCCTGAAAGGTTTGGTAAAGTGTCAACATGTATTTCAGTAGAAATTGGCAGTATCAGCGAGAGGCCAGTATCTGTGTAGAATCTTAAGGTCAGTGGATCCCTAAGTATATTTGTCTTAAAGACAAAATATCCCATCTTTGTGGTATGTACCTGTTTAAGTCATAAATCCAGAGGATTCACAGTAATCACCCTCTCAGTAACGTTTGCTCCCATGACCAATCGTTAACTGTCAAACGCCTCTTTTTAGGTATTAATGTAAAATGGGTCAAAATTTTACCATTAATCGTCTAAAATTTATTGTTTTGTTATGTGATATTACTTGATCATGAATTCTGTACTGATATCGTTATTTGATGAAATACATTGTCATTTCTGAAAACAAAAAATTGCAGAAATTTCTGGAAATTTTATCATGAGGGCATGAAAATTACTGTTAACATTAATTGGCTTGTCCGTGTCTTCTTGTAAAATTTTGGTTTCTTGATGTTTGGGTTGTTGGATGTGGTTTGTTTCCGTTGATTTATTCACTTTTTTACCTAATTTGCGGCCATTTAGGGCTTGCTATATGGTGAGAGGTTCCTCAATGTGTTGAAATTGAAAGCCGTAAGGTGACCCCTAGATGCTTTGTTTTGGGTCGTTTTAACCTGGACATGGGATGTTGTCTCCTTGACATTTACCCCATTTCCTTTATTTTTCATATTATTTGGCCTAATTTTTTGTCTCGCCTGCAAGACATAGCGACCATAGATTTCGTCGTCGTAAATTTTTGGTTTACCCTGATGTTAAATGTTTTGTGACACAATATTCAGTACAACTTTATTATTGAATCCAAAGTTATATTTGCAAAAAAAAAATCCAATTATTCTGTATTTTGCCATAAATTGGACGTAGTTTTTTCCATAATTTTTTTTGGGTTGCTCCATATCTCAGCATCTATATGTCATAGATGATGATTTGAAAGTGGTTACATTTTTAGTAGTTACCAACACCCATACCAGAATTATGTCACCTTGACCTATATTTTCCACATCAATGAATTTGACTAAATTTTCACTTTAGGTGCATATACATGAGTATCAACAATGTTAAAACAACATTGGAATTTAGTTTTGATGTAAAATTGTTTCATAAAGTTTATAGGTGCAATGTTTTTTTTTTCTATAAAATTTGAGTCTGTTTATAGGACCCAGTCCCAATGGGAAATATACATATATTTCCCCAAAAACATGACCAATTTTCCCAATCTAAGAGGCTTGTTTAGGGTATATTGGGATACGGGATATTTGCCACTTTTGTTAATGGGATATGGGATATTTGAGACAAAAAGTAGTTGGATATGGGATATTTTGACTATAGAAAACGGGATATCTCAATCTTCATTTTTCAAAGGGATATTTTCGTCAAGACTTACTGGGATACAGGATATTGGGACCCCCCTAAACAAGCCTCATCTAAGCTCTTCCGTTAGTTAAAATAATAATCAACCATGGTAAATGTTTGAAATGGGACTTTTTATAATGTAAACAATGTTTGGAATACTCTCTTTTATTTATTTAATTGGTTGTAGGTGTAAAGTTATGCCTCATATGATGTTTTTTTTTATTTTCCCAAACACAGAAAAATTTCCCAATTAAAAGGGACTCGGACCCAGTCCCAAAAAGGTGAGAAAAAACACTGTGGTGGACAATTAGCTTTTGGAATTTTATTCTGGTTCCAATTTGGTTAATTTCCTGAAAATAATCAACACTAACAATTTTAGAAATTATTGCATTCAAGACAGGGGAATATGAACCTGTATCCTCCGTGAAGATTCACAAATAACATATATTTGAATAGTTTGAACAGAAATACATATAGGTGTTCAGGACATTAAAAGATTAAAATTTCACTTACATTTGATTAGTATTCAGCTTTGCATAGTTTTATTTTAATCAAAATACTAGGAATATAACGATTTTATGGCGGATTTCCTGGCTCATTAACGTATTATATTTGAAATTATAAGATTAAAATTTCACTTACATTTGATTAGTATTTAGCTTTGCATAGTTTTATTTTAATCAAAATACTAGGAATATAGCAATTTTATGGCGGATTTCCTAGCGGATTTCTTGGCTCATTAACGTATTATATTTGCAATTCTTCAATGAACATACCAATATTCCCAAAGTAACACCTATAACAAGCCCTTCTAAACTCCTGTCTTTTATTTGCCAATCAACCAATCAAGATTCTATAGAAATTCTATTGTATACCAATTTGTACTGCCTGAAGGGGTTTACCTTGATACTCCAGTAATGACAAATTGGTATACAATAGAATTCTATAGAACTTTGATTGGTTGATTGACAAATAAAAGACAGGAGTTTTGAAGGAGTTGTTATAGGTGTTACTGGAGGAATATTGGTAAGTTCATTGCAAATATAATAGGTTTATTAGCCAGGAAATCCGCCGTAACATCATTAGATGAAAATAAGATGTTCTTTTATCCTAACATCTGGGCACTTCAACTTTTTTAGGCGGTGAAACACATACATCACTATATCTGTGTAACCTTACCTTTGATTTATTCATTTATTTTTCCATCAAACAGCATGTCCACTGCTCCTTGCGGTTGGGGGTACTTGTACCATTTGAATTTATATTTGGGGGTACAAGGTGTGTTGAGGGTACATATATTGCAAACTAAGTATTTTTACTTAGTTTCTTAAAACAGGCACATAACAAGTAACACAATGTTTATGATTAACAGCAAACAATATATGCATGGTTCTCTCATTAATGATCAAATATCAATGAAAGAGCAAGTCATGTGGTGTAGACATTTGGAAAATGTACAGGATTTATGATAATTTCACATTCAGTAACTACATGAACAAGTATACTTAATCATATAAATAACATTTTATTCAACTGAAAATTACCAAAGACATAGGTCAAAATAGTCATGATAGAACAAATATCTTATGGTTTGTTCATATGCATGTAATTAAAAATTCTGAAAATCCTAGTATATCATTTTTAAAGTGTTAGTACTCTCACTCAAAGATTTCCCCCTCAAAAAAATATAGAAGATGTATTGGCATTTTCCTTATTTTTGGATGATACAACTGAATTCTGTCTTATCAAATTTCTTTTAGTATTTGTCGAATCATTTTCTTCCTAAATCTGATGTAAAATGTGGTAACAATATCATGCTGGATATAGATGGTCACTCCAGGTATGTGATGCATCTGCAAATGGCAGTTTTGTACATTGTTGTTTAACAATGTATGTTCAACAGGTTGGTTTCCAGGTGATCTATTACAAAAATGTCTGTCAACAACATGCTGGTCATTTTGGCTACTTTTCCAACTCCATGATTGCTTCTATTCCAACTCTTTCTGTAATCTGAATATATATATATATATATATATATATATATATATATAGATAAGAATTAATTAAAAGCGTCTTATCTTTTTCTCACATGTACATTGCAGATGAAACTTAGCATGAACTGTACAAATCCCTCTTCATAACATAACAATTAACAACCAAGTGGGGAAGTCAGACATTTTTAAAAGGTTTTTGTTGAAGTAAAACCAATTCAGCAAGGCAGCCTTATTAACAAAGGGATACACCAAGCACAGCATGATACGACCACTGAAATTGTTTATGTTAACCTGTGTAATTGTGGTCACAATTAGATGGACTCAATACGGAGCTTAATTGACACAGTAATAAGCTGGAAAAAAGAAGGGAAACGGGGAATGTGTCAAAGAGACCAAAGGGGAGTAATAACAACTCAAAGCCACCATAAGATCTTCAATGAACGGTGAGAAAACCCCACACCCCACCCCATAGACTGACATATTCAAGGAAAAATAAGACGCTCTCAAGAACCTGTATGGATCACAAGGGCCATGGCTGAATATACAAATGTACAGTAAAATAATCCCAATGTTAAAGGGTTTCATTTTCAGATTTGTTAATAGACATTGATGTTATATGATATAGGGTCTTCTTGGATGTGATGCAAACTTACCACACACTTTTCAAAAGGCACCAACTATGCACTCTTGAGACCAAGTATGATTCCAGTTGGCCAAGTATTTTCAGAACAGAAGATCTATGAATATGTTAACCCATAGGGTTCAGTGTTAAACTAAGTTCCATGCTGGCAGACATCTTGGATGAAATTGCGGACTTATTAGACATATTTAGTATTTGAATGTATTATTGTCACCTTGTTTCATTCCAATTAGCTTTGTGATTGTAGATTAAAAGATAGATAGATAGATATTTATTTAGACATAATATCAAATACATTACAAACATAAAATAACACATATGTACATAAACATGACATAATAGACAAGACATTACATGGAATCCTAAAATCTTACAGTCGTACAAAATAAAATAATTGAAATATTAAAAGATGGTTACGACTGAATACGATTTTCAAGAAGTTTAATGTTACATACATACAATACAATGTATGTATATATATATGCAAATAACATTCTGATATTATATCAGAGATGAACCACGAAAGCTCTAAAGCTTATTTCCAGTGGGGTCCACAAATAGTTGTTAGCATACAATAACTAGAGGCTCACATGAGCCTGTATCACTCACCTGGTGACTGGTTTTATTCATTGTCACGAAGAGACCACCCATTCATACTATAAATCAGTTCACCAGATGTTACATTTTCAATCTTGGATGAGTTACAAACATAGAAATTACAAACCTTGAAAGGGAACACCCAAAGACAATCGTAACCAAACTTGGTTCCAATTGGCTCTGCAGTAGGTTCAGAGGAGAAAACATGTGAATGCATTTTCCATTGGGTCCCTATATTAAACTATGTTCCACGCTGGCGGCCATCTTGGATGAGGTACGAACGTCAAAATCACAAACTTTAAAGGGGACAAGCCAAGGACTTTTGTGACCAAGTTTGGTTGAATTTGGCTTGGTAGTTTCAGAGGAGAAAATCTTGAATGAGCTATGAACATAAAAATCACAAACTTTGAAGGAAAACATCTAAAGACTATTGTAACCAAGTTTGGTTCCAATTGGCTCAGTGGGTTCAGAGGAGAAGACATTTGAATGCATTTCCCATAGGGTCCCTATGTTAAACTGTGCTCCATGCTGGCAGCCATCTTGGATGAGGTACAAACGTAAAAATCAAACTTTAAAGGGGACCACCCAAGGACTACAGTGACAAAATTTGGTCCCCATTGGCTCAGTGGTTTCAGAGTAGAAGATCTTTGTATGCATTTCCCATAGGGTTCCTTTGTTAAACTATCTTCCCCTCTGGCGGCCATCTTGGATGAGATGTAAACTGCTGGACAGGTAAAAATTGTAGTTCTGGAAAACCTCAACACTTTTGCAATTCACATTTAACCTTTATCTCAAACAGTATTTGAAATAAAAGTAAAAACGTTAAAAAATTGTGAAAATTCAAAGAACAAGAGGCTCTCAAGAGCCTGTATCGCTCACCTGGACCATGGCTGACACAAAAGTCATTTCCAATAGGGTCCAATAAACTATGTTCCCTGCTGGAGGACACCTTGGATTGGATGAAGACATGCCAAATACAAATTTGAAGGGGGCCACCAAAGGACTTTTGTGATCAAGTTTATTTCTAATGGGATTAGTGATTTCAGAGACCTAATTCTTTTAATGGCATCCAATATAAACTATCTCAATGCTGGCAGCCATATTGGATGAGGTGTGGTCCTCCCGGATACCTTTATTGAAAGGTACCATCAATGTACCATTGTTTTCTAATTTGACAAATTGTTTCAAAAAGGATCTTTAAATGTATTTGAATGTGTTATCTATTTCAACCCATTTAAGACCACCTTTCAAAAATAATTTGGGCAGGGGTTTCCCTTATAATCTAGGTAATAATTATTGCCAAAATCAAAATATTACAGGCCCCTTTCAAAACAAATTGGAGAACCGGGTTCTCCTTATTAACTAGTGTTTACATATTTCTGAAAACAAAACATAAAATTTAGCAGAATACTTTTTTTTCTAAAACATCAGTTTTCTTGCCAAGTTTCCATGGCAACCGAAAGCTCCACCATCAATTACAACCCTTAACAGAACACCATTCCAAAAAAATTTGGACAGAGGTTCCCCTTATAATCAAAATAATACATATTGCTGAAATTAAAACATTCAGTCCCCCTTTTACAAATAAATCTGGGAAAGGGTTTTCCCCTTGTAATCTAGTTTATACATAGTGCTGAAATCACAAATAAAATGTCTAGCAGAATACTTTTTTTTCTAAAATTTCAGTTCTCTGGTCTAGTTTACATTCCATTTCAACCCCATATCAGACCACAATTCAAATTAAAATTTTTACAGGGGTTACCATTAAGGGTCCAATTTTCAAACTATGTTCCTTGCTGGCAGCCATCTTGGATGAGGTATGGCCCTGTCAGATAATTTTTTTGAATGGGACCATCTAAGAACCATTATGGCTAAGTTTGGTGTAAATTGGACTAGTAGTTTCTGAGAAGAAGATCTTTGAATGTCTTTTCCATAGTGTCCAATGTTACAACTATGTTCCCCGCTGGCAGCCATCTTGGATGAGGTACGGATCTGTCGGATACCTTTTTTGGAAGGAACCACCTAAGGACCATTGTGACTAAGTTTAGTTATAATTGGACAAATAGTTTTTGAGAAGAAGATCTTTGAATGTCTTTTCCATAGGGTCCAATGTTAAAACTATGTTCCCCACTGGCAGCCATCTTGGATGAGGTACGGATCTGTCGGTTACCTTTTTTGGAAGGAACCATCTAAGGACCATTGTGACTAAGTTTGGTTCAAATTGGACTAGTAGTTTCTGAGAAAAAGTTCTTTGAATGTCTTTTCCCATAGGGTCCAATGTTAAAACTATGATCCCCGCTGGTGGCCATCTTGGATGAGGTATGGATCTGTCGGATACCTTTTTTGGATGGGACCATCTAAGGACCATTGTGACTAAGTTTGGTTATAATTGGGCTGGTGGTTTCTGAGAAGAAGATCTTTGAATGTCTTTTCCCATAGGGTCTAATGTTAAAACTATGTTCCCCGCAGGCGGCCATCTTGGATGAGCTACGGATCTGTCAGATACCTTTTTTGGAAGAAACCACCTAAGGACCATTGTGACTAAGTTTAGTTCAAATTGGACTGATAGTTTCTGAGAAGAAGATCTTTGAATGTCTTTTCCCATAGGGTCCAATGTTAAAATATGATCCCCGCTGGCGGCCATCTTGGATGAGGTACGGATTTGTCGGATACCTTTTTTGGAAGGAACCACCCAAGGACCATTGTGACTAAGTTTAGTTCTAATTGGAATAATAGTTTCTAAGAAGATCTTTGAATGTCTTTTCCCATAGGGTCAAATGTTAAAACTATGTTCCCCGCTGGCAGCCATCTTGGATGAGGTACGGATCTGTCGGATACCTTTTTTGGATGGGACCATCTAAGGACCATTGTGAATAAGTTTGGTTATAATTGGGTTGGTAGTTTCTGAGAAGAAGATCTTTGAATGTCTTTCCCATAGGGTCCAATGTTAAAACTATGTTCCCCGCTGGCAGCCATCTATGATGAGGTACGGATCTGTCAGATACCTTTTTATACCCCCCGCAACGAAGTTGGGTGGGGGGGTATACTGGAATCACCATGTCCGTCCGTCTGTCCATCCGTAGACATTTTTTGTCCGAAGCTTATCTCGGGAACCTATCTGAATTGACTTTTCAAATTTTGTCAGAATGTTAGTCACTATAAGTACTTGTGCACCTCCTATTTTCAGATTGATTCATAAATTTTTAACAAAACAAAGTTACAGCACTTTGTAGATTTCTCCTACTTAGAGTCTATATTGAAGATTTGTCCGAAGCTTATCTTGGGAACCTTTCTGAATTGACTTTTCAAATTTTGTCAGAATGTTAGTAACTATAAGTCCTTGTGCACCTCCTTTTATCAGATTGATTCATAAAATTTTAACAAAGTTACAGCACTTTGTAGATTTCTCCTACTTAGAGTCTATATTGGAAATTTGTCCGAAGCTTATCTCTGGAACCTTTGTGAATTGACTTTTCAAATTTTGTCAGAATGCTAATCACTATAAGTCCTTGTGCACCTCCTATTTTCAGATTGATTCATAAATTTTTAACAAAACAAAGTTACAGCACTTTGTAGATTTCTCCTACTTAGAGTCTATATTGAAAATTTGTCCGAAGCTTATCTCTGGAACCTTTGTGAATTGACTTCAAATTTTGTCAGAATGTTAGTCACTATAAGTACTTGTGCACCTCCTATTTTCAGATTGATTCATAAATTTTTAACAAAACAAAGTTACAGCACTTTGTAGATTTCTCCTACTTAAGAGTCTATATTGAAAATTTGTCCGAAGATTTGTCCGAAGCTTATCTCGGGAACCTTTCTGAATTGACTTTTCAAATTTTGTTAGAATGTTAGTAACTATAAGTACTTGTGCACCTCCTATTTTCAGATTGATTCATAAATTTTTAACAAAGTTACAGCACTTTGTAGATTTCTCCTTCTTAGAGTCTATATTGAAAATTTAAAAGGTAGGCTAAAAAGGTTTCCCCAACATTTTCCCTATCGAGTAGCAAAACATCTCTCTGATAAATAGTTCTAATGAGTCTATGTCTTATCAAAGGATTTCTCTGTGCCTTCCTCTTATTTTAAGTTGCCTCAAAGTTACGGTGGACTATTGGAGTACCCCCATGGTAAGTTTCTACGTCTGTAACTGTGCAGGGTAGGATCATCAACGAGAAGCGGGGGTATAAATTTGTGGCCCATCAGGCCACAGTTACATCTAGTTTGGATGGGACCATCGAAGGACCATTGTGACTTAGTTTGGTTATAATTGGGCTGGTAGTTTCTGAGAAGAAGATCTTTGAATGTCTTTTCCCATAGAGTCCAATGTTAAAACTATGTTCCCCCTGGCGGCCATCTTGGATGAGGTACGGATCTGTCGGATACCTTTTTTGGATTGGACCATCTAAGGACCATTGTGACTAAGTTTGGTTCTAATTGGGCCGGTAGTTGCAGAGAAGAAGATCTTTGAATGTTTTTTCCCATAGGGCCCAATCCTAAAACTATGTTCCCCGCTGGCGGCCATCTTGGATGAGGTACGGATCTGTCGGATACCTTTTTTGGATGGGACCATCTAAGGACCATTGTGACTAAGTTTGGTTATAATTGGGCTGGTAGTTTCTGAGAAGAAGATCTTTGAATGTCTTTTCCCGTAGGGTCCAATGTTAAAACTATGTTCCCCGCTGGCGGCCATCTTGGATGAGGTACGGATCTTTCGGATACGTTTTTTGGATGGGACCATCTAAGGACCATTGTGTCTAAGTTTGGTTATAATTGGGCCAGTAGTTTCTGAGAAGATCTTTGAATGTCTTTTCCCATAGGGTCCAATGTTAAAACTATGTTCCCCGCTGGCGGCCATCTTGGATGAGGTACGGACCTGCTGGATACACTTTTTAAAGGGGACCATCCAAGGACTATTGTGACCAAATTTGGTTCCAATTTGCCCAGTGGTTTCAGAGGAGAAGATCTTTGAATGAAAAGTTTACGCCGGACGGACGGACGACGGACGCCAAGTGATGGCAAAAGCTCACCCTGGCATAGCCAGGTGAGCTAAAAAGCGGCAATAACTCCTATGTGGGTTGTCAGATTTTCTTCAAAATTGCAGGATATGTAGATCTTACTATGCTGACCATTTTTGTTATATAAACTTCAATCACCTACCATTTTCAATATATAAGACTAAAAGTAACGAAAAACTGAAAATTTTACGGAAAATGGGCAAAAACTCCAAGACGGGTAAACGGATATACTACGAAATTGCAGGGCAGGTAGATCTCATCATGCTGATCTTTTTAATCTTGTCAAAATTTTGATATCTGTAATTGTTTTCAAGTAATTTGCAAAAAAAAACGGCAATTTACCCTATGTTCTATTTTTAGTAACAGCGGCCATGTTGTTTGGTCTTAGTACGGACATAAAAATCACAAACTTGAAAGAGCATGCCCTGGTGATGATTCAGGCCAAGTTTGCTTTGTATTGGCCCAGTAGTTTCAGAGGAGAAGGTCTTTGAATAAAAGTTAACAGACGGACGGACACCGAGTGATGGCAAAAGCTCACATGGCCTTTAGCCAGGTGAGCTAAAAATGTAGACATTCTGTCTAAAAGACATTCTCAACATATGCTGTAAGAGGACACATGAAAAGCGCGAAATTCTGATGGCAACAGAAAGATAGCAGGCAAGTTCACTAAAAAACAGGGAACGCAAGTGTCAACAAAAACTCTTTACCTGTAAACAAATCTATTTTAATAAAAATAAACGGTAACTGGATATTGGTTCTGCAAATTTTATTCTCAGATTTACCTAAACATTTTTATGTAAATTACTAAACAAATAAAAATTCTGTTTGTTCATTGGCTACCCGAATTAACAACAAACAAGCACCCTATATGCAAAAAAGTAATCCATCGGCAGTCCACACACTGGTCAACGCGTAATCGGCAATTCAGTTGTTATCGGCAATTCGGTGTGCACCAAGTTTTGACAGGTAAGTGGATTGTCATAAATAACAACTGTTAGGAGAGGGCCAGGTAAGAATAAAAGGGTTTTCTATGAGCAAGAATTGATACAGGTCATTAATCAATTGCCATTTAATCTTATTAAAATATGTATAAGCTTTAATAACCCTTTAAGGTCGAAATCAGTTACATTTTGTACGTTTTTGTCCAATAGCTATTTCTGCATACGACCCTCATAATTAAAAGTTGTATATTTACATAACATTTGTTAATGCTTATAATTTGATATCGTTAGAATTTTACTAAGAACTGATATTGAGAGGGAAAACTGCATTTTACCAATTTTTAGATGTCATCGGGAAACCGGTTGAATAGTTCCTTTTGTTATCGGATATCTCGGTTTACGTTATCGTAAAAACAGGTTGTCAATAATAATTGAAATGCAACAAATAACAGAAATTTTTGTATTTTATCACTTTTATTTGACCAATCTAAGCTTATTAAGTGACTAACAGGTGAGGTGTAACTGTTATTTGTCTTTTTGGATTTGTTATACGAGTTTATATTGCAATTTTCGCGTCTAGTGTTATGCATATGATGATCATGCTTATACTGTTCAAACAAAGAAAACGATGAAAACGTATCTAAATTTTCACCTTAGTTATAGCCACACCCTCCCGACATGAACATAGTGAATATCTATAACTTATTGCTTACCTAACACACGTGGGGTTATTAATTGCAGTGAATTCTTACAAATAACATTCTTGAATATAGGATGTGTAGTAAACAAAGAGTATTTGGTAATTATTTTTTGTACACTATAAATTTCTGCTAGCGACCATACAGCATCTTTCGGACAGATAGCTCATTCAAATACCAAAAATGAGTTATAGAAGTTTCTTTACATGCCAGGTCGCTTATTCACATTTATGGTTGCACTAACGTTGACTCTCCCATTATTTGATGTCACCTATCATTGCTTCCATTTATTTAGACTGTGAGCCTATAAAACTTGCAGTTTGTTTATTCTTGATCCTGAGAAAAAGAAAATACCAGAATTCCGTATCTTACTGACTACACTTTATTCTAGCATAAATTGTCGTTGTAAATTATATATATTTGTGAGAAGCATTTGATGACCTAAGGTTATGAACGACCCTGGGACAGGCTGGAAAGGTATTTTCTGGCGGTAATATCACAGCGTTGAATTAGAACTGTGCACGTGTTGCACTTTATGTAGTATTACGTCGTTATATGCTTCTGTAAGTAGCAGTAGGAGTAGTCGATGTAGGACAGTTATATTTTGATCCAACTCGCAGAATTGTTTGCACTATTTTTTTTTCAAGTGTGTGTGTGTGTGTGTGTGTGTGTGTGTGTGTGTGTGCAAGTGTTATGACAACTTGATATATAGTTTTCTGTATTTTTCTGAAGAGAGCAGAGTCATTGGGACTGATAAAGACGGCTAAATTTTATGCCCCTACCCATTTCTCTCCTTTTCAAATGACAATCAAAACGCTTTGCCCCGGTTGTCCCTTCCATCACTATTTCTTTCTTATTGTAGGTTTTTACTTATATTTGTTCTCGTTCTGATATAGCTGAAATATTGCTCACTGCATGTAAAACTCAATCAATCAAAACTAATCAATCAATCATTCAATCTAGGTATAGCTTCACCTCTTAAAGGTACAGTTGGGTGCAGTCATAACCTCTCATCAAAGTTAACAGTTAACTTAGAAACAATTCTAAGTTAACTTAGAGCAGTCTTACAGTTGGGTGAAGTCATAACCTCTCATCAAAGTTAACTCCAAATTAACTTAGAAACAATTCTAAGTTAACTTGAAGTTAACTTAGATCAGACGTAGAACAGTTCTAAAAACGGTCATAAAAACGGTCTAAGTTAACTAAGAGCAGTCATTAGAACAGTTAGGTCTAAGTTAACTTTGTGAGAGGTTATGACTGCACCCAATTGTATACTGATGCCCTTTATTCCAAGTACAAATGTAAAGAAACCTCACTTAAGTGTAAAGTTTCATGATAGTGGTACTAGAACGAAGTATAATGACAACTTAGGCAAATATAATGTTTTTTCATGTTTTTTTTCAACAAGATTAACTACATTTTTTTTAATGAAGAGTATTGTAAGGCAGTTCGTGTAAGCATAAATAAACGAACAATTTAAAGTTCTTGTCGAACTGCGATAAAATGTCAAAGTATAAATATATACACATATTATTTCAATAAAACTTAAAAATATGATTGAAAAACAAAAGACAGAGGTGGAGATGGGCCAATATCATCCACATTGATGTCTTCATGGGGCCATGGAAAAGAAACAAAATGGCAAAAAGATGTGAAGTGTTACGCCACAGGTGGAATAAAGGTAAAATGAATTTGACGTTCCCCGTCTAGAGCAAAGAAAATAAATAGGATGAAATAATAAATGGGTAGGGGTAGGAAATATAGCCCTCCACACAAGACCAAAATTAATAATTAAAAAATATATATTAAAAAGTATTACAATAAGAAATATAATTGAGAATTAAATGAAATTGAAGATACCAGTCCAAGGATTGAACATTAAACCCTACTTTTTATATATCGATACCTTTGGGGTTTTGGGTACCCAGAGTGAATATAATTTGTTGTTCTAACTGTTGTCGGTGTTGTCGTGAATTGTCAACCTGAGAAAGGACTGTCATACTCATGTCCTCCATGGAATGTTGGCGAAACCTGAAATGGTTACCGACAGGTATGTCTTTGTGATCTGTAATGGATCGAAGATGCACAGCAAAGCGATCCCCTGGAGTCTGCGGCAAGTATCGCTAATGTATATTTTGTGACACCATCTACATACTATGGCATAATATCACTTTCTTGGTTATACAAATACAACCAGAACTGAATTTCTAAGAACCGTCAGGACCCTTGATGAATTCCGTTTCCATAGAGAAGGGACACGTTCAACAGATCTTGCGACCACAACTTCGCGTTCCCCTGTATGACTTGTTGTTCCTAGACCATTTTGTTTTTGCTTGTCCGGCATACAAGCTACGAACTCCATCAGTTTTTACATAAATTATATTGCTCATGCCTGAAACTTGAAGACAAACTCTGTTGTCTACTACCAGCCATCAGTAAATCCCTCACATTGAAACGATGTAAATATTTCATTCATTCAAGGATAGAGGTGATATACAATTGTGTGCCGGTACATAACGTATGTCAATAGAACGTATTAAATAAAAGCTTCAACAATATTAAAAATTTACAAAAAAAACAAACTTGCATTTTATGCTGTCAGGCTTACTAGAGATAGATTGTAAGAATTCAACTAGTTTGGAATGACTTTTATGATTCTTTCACCCTTTTACACATGATAAAAGGAACATTTTCAACCTGTGTATACGATAAGGTAAATCTGTCAAAACCGAGTTATCCTACAACTTCTACCGGTTTCCCGATAACATGTTTACACCTAACCACACACTTTCAAAACTCGTTTTTTAACTCTTAATCTGAATTTAGATCTTAGTCCGCTGATGTAACTGTTTGGGATAGACAACAGAAGAAATAAATTATTTTGATTTATGGAGCTTATTGCTTTTAACTTATGAAAAATCGAAAATGTCACGACAAATAGCCCAAAAAATTGTAAATTATCACTTTTACGCGTTGACCAGTGTGATCCATTTGGTGTCTTTTCATTGGTTTGTTGGTTTGCGTAAATCATTCATCAATCACTCCCACATCGATTTTTTTTTTTTAATTTGAGTGGAATTAACATGAAGGTCTATGGAAAATATTTTTATTTTAACTTTGATTATTTTGGTAAATATACCAAGAGTAGCGGCAAAAAATTAGAAAATGATACATATATGTTTTATTAGGGTCTTATTTAAAACCAAATAGCTACAGCGATTTAAGCTGCGGCAAATTTCGTTGTGCGTACTTTAATGCTGATTTTGATGGAAATCAATGTAATGTAATATTGATGAATACTATCACACATTAACATTACGCCGTGAATCAATGTTATCTAAGAATGAGGTGATTTCGATAGACCCCAGGGCATTACAACAATAAATACAGGTGTTCAGTTAACCAGGTATTATTATATAGATAGCGGTGATTTATCGAGTTTTCTCAGTTAAATGAATGTCATATTGTCACCGGTGACAATACAGGATTTCTAGTCACTGGATGACGTCTTAATGAAGCGACGTCACAATGTCTCTCCAATGTCGTCGTCAAGTAAACAACTGGCGAATTGACATGAAAAAATAATCCGCATCTAAATTCTCGGTTTTTGAGTAGAAAATCTATATAATAAAAAGCATAACTAATCGGCCGTCATGAATATCAATAAAAATGTCACTCGTGTCGATCAACGCAGTGGATTTAACTCCTTGCAGAACAAGTTCTGCAACTCGTTAAATCCTTCTGCATTGTTCGGCACTCGTGACATTTTTATTGATATTCACGACGGTCAATTAGTTATACTATAATTACTCCCTCTGTTTTCGACTCAAATTTTCTGTCAAAATAACATAGGAGGGTAATGGAAAACTTTTTAACCATTTGTTGTAAAATTATGGTAATGTATGGCATGAAGCGGCAAAAAATGTGCTTTCCATTGGTGTATGCCATGTCATCCTTTAACATGTACTCAATAAGATATTTTGAGAAAAGTCGCGGCAAATTTCGTTGTGGCTACTTTTTAGACTTCAGCTTAACTCTATAAGTCTTCTTCAACATTTCCAATCATTTTTTTTCACCGGTTGAGCGATTTTTTTAACGATTTGTGACATTTTCGGACCATTGGACCTTTGGACGACCAGACCTTCGGACTACCGGACCTTCGGAATATCGGACCTTCGAACTATAGGGCCGTCACCGATGTAACCATTCAACATGTTCAACAAATGCAAAAAAATGAATTTTCAAAAAAAATATTAAGTCCAAGGACCATAACTGTCCACAAAAAATCATTAAACAGGAACCAAATTTAAACTTATTCCATAATTTATAAACATACAATCATAAACTATATATCAAATCAACATATTCAACACATTGTACATGTAAAGAAAAGGTGGAGAAACTGATGTTTTTCAAAAATTTACAAGACCCAAGGGTCATAACTCTGTACAAAATCAACCAACCAGAACCAAATTCGAACTTGATCTGTATCTCACCTAGATATACCCATATACCAAATGTCAAGCGGTTACAGAAAAAAACTCCGGAAACCTATATTTTTCAAAATTTCACTAAGTCCAAGGGCCATAACTCTGTACAAAATCAACCGACTGGAACCAAATTCGAACTTGATCTGTTATTCACCTAGATGAGATATAGTCATGTACCAAATATGAAATCAATATGTCGAGCGGTTACAGAAAAAATCTCCGGACCAAAAAGTTAACAGACGGACAGAGGGTATACCATAATACATCCGTCTTTAGACGGTCGTATGAAAAAGGTCAATTTATGTGTACATAAAATATTTAAAGCTACTGTGTCTAAAATTTCTTCTAATTGTTCAGAAATATCCTTATTCCTAAACTGACAAGTAAAATGCCTATATCTCAACTAAAATAGATTTTTATTGCCCGTTTTTACGGATATAAAAGTACATTATGTGTACATGCACTTTATATTCTTGCTTATATGTCATATTTTTCAAATTTACATGCTGAATGCCTTGAATATTTGATCGTGAAAGATATTTATATACACTATATTAAATACATCATTACATGACGAGAGTTGTCACCCCTTTGTGTTATAATCAACCTTGCATCTGTGAGTATTTACCCGATAAACATGTGTATAAATATACACATATATATAGGGCATGTAGGGTAAATGCTTTTTTTTTAAAAAGAAAAACAAGATGTGTTTTTTGAAACACTTATGCCCAAGAGTAGAAGTTAAGAAGAAACATTTAGCAACTTTGAACAAAAATGAATGTCCTTCTGACAAAATAATTTCTGGAAATCTGGTATCAACTGAAAAGTTAAATCACATTACCGGTAAATGGTGAATTGCCAATTTGGATGCAAACACAATTTATGTAAATTTTAAAACATTAGGATTAACTCCCTCCATCGTAGTTTTGTCCTTAGCTATATTTGATATTACTGATTATTCGGATTTGGTTTGGTTTTATACATTTAAAACATTTTTGAAATTATGGATTTCCTTTGTTTGGGTTCTAGTGCTGCTGATGAGGAATTAATTTCCGAAATGGCCATACAGCTCATTAAAATTATTGCTGTTGGAGTTCACATATGTGTTATGGTCTCATGTTCATTTACTCCATATCCTTTCGTAAAATACAGAAGTCACCCAACTGACCCCCTCCAATCATTTACCTAGCATTATCATGAATATTAAGAAAACAATTTTCACCCCCCCTTTTGGAATATAGTTAACTCATTGTGTTCTGTCTATCAGTGTTAACAGTACTTTTATTACATCAACTGAAAGTTCTCTCCATAAGGAATGCACACGCAAAATATGAAAGCCCTATCACTAACCATTCAAAAGATAAACTCAATGTTAAATTTTGTTATACAGTAAGAGTTGTTCACATACCAAGGTCGACAAGGTACATGTCACAAGGTCCAAAATTCTGGTACCGATTAAAAGATCTTGCCACAATGAATGCACATGCAAAATATGAAAGACATATCACTTACCATTCAAAAGATATATTCAATGTTAAAGTTTACATTTTTTTTTCAAAAAGTCCATCACATGCCAAGGTCAAGGTCATGAGGTAAAAAAATTTTGGTATTGTTTGAAAGGTTTTGAAAGGAATACACATGCAAAATATGAAAGCCCTATCACTTACCATTCAAAAGATATACCCAATGTTAGTTTTTGTGGACAAACAGACAGTCACAGACCAAAAACTATATTTATGCCTCCCAAATCTTCAATTCACAGGGGCATAACAATCATAGTACCAATGTATCAGCTCAAGTGTGATATTTTAAAGCTTGAAAGTGCAAATTTGGAGAACTTGCTGGTTTTGAACCAATAAAACAATTTTTATTTTTGGTGAATTTTCACTAAGAGGTATGATAAGTCACATTTCTAGTTTGTGAAATTCTTTATCCAGTTAGCAAGATTACTCGTTGGATGCTTAAAATTATATTTTTTAAAATACAAATATTTTATAAAATACCAATAAAACCTTTCTGTTACTGGGCTTTGGGCTTTTTCGACTGGTTGTTAAATGTTTTTGGTGCAAAATTTAGTT
Organism: Modiolus philippinarum; assembly: GCA_002080025.1. Taxonomy (NCBI): domain Eukaryota; kingdom Metazoa; phylum Mollusca; class Bivalvia; order Mytilida; family Modiolidae; genus Modiolus; species Modiolus philippinarum. The sequence continues at coordinate 264,819 of MJUU01062680.1, forward strand.
TTTTTCTGCTTTAGAAAAATTTGGTGTTCTCTGTTCTGTTCAAATTTTACTTTTTGTTAACTGTTTAAGGGAAATAAAAAGCACTGGTTGTGGTTAATCATAAAAATTGTGTTACTTGTGCTGTAAATCTGACTTTTCACTGGTTTTACCCAAATTAATGATTGTTAACCCCTTCCCCCCATAACATATTGAAATTTAACAAATCAGTCTGGAAATTTCAGGTGCACATGAAGAGGTTTGTTACTTACAAGTACATTTGTAGAACTGTAGCAAAATTTGAGAGATTATCCATGTTAAACATCTGAAGATGTTCCCAGATTACCCTAGTAGCAAGAGTGTCACATATTACAAGAGTAGCAATCTTTCAGAGGAACACGGTGACCCAACTGAATGTGTGGGAAGAAGGCAACCCCCCTTTTTGTTCAATGACAATCACACTTGGTGACCCCCCCCCCTTTTCTGTTCAAAGACAGTCACACCTGATGATACATGTACATGTGAGTGTATAATACATAAAGGGTGTTTTGTTGTTGAACTTGCGTGTCTGTATAATATCAAAATGATGCGAAATTGTTTGCACTTGCATGAAACGACAACATGGAAATCGTGACAACTGACAGGTCACACTCACAGGGGCCATATTTCGTTTTGGTCCTTTACTTACCCTTCAACATGCCAAAACCAAAGCCATGGTACAAATTTCTCTGTCATCTTGAATTTGTATTTCATCTCCATGATCTCCGGTATCTTCTGCCTTCTATTCAAGTAAACGGCTGTTGTGATTTTCCTGCACGTGCGTAACAACGAGAAAAAATAGAGTTCCAGTGCGAAAATGAAAATACACCATTTTTCACACGTTTGTCAATATTTCATATTATCACTTTTAGTACACATTTATCAACAGTCTTTTTGTAAAAATGTATAATTCATTTAAATGAATAATAGCAGAATATAAACTTTGCGTATTAATACGAAATTAATATTTCGATCACCGGTGTCGTCAGCTTTCAACAGAAGACAATTGTCGTGCTGTTTAAATATTTGAAATTCACTTCTTTGTGCATCTGTAGAAATTCGGTACGTATATTATCTGTAATGAAGGAAATTTCTAATGTGTGCTTAAGTTGGGAGGGGGGGTAGATATTTGTACCGGCTAAAAGTTCCATTGGAACGGAAAAAATTAAAAAATAATTTTCAGATAGGAACGAATACGATCCATGTTACAAAAGGAATGACATAATTATTGTTCATGGAGGAAACCGATGACATTTAGATAAACCAGTTTAGCGATTTGAGTCTTCCCTGTACGTAGTTTTGGGCGTTAATTTGCACCTGGGACTAATAAATTATATTAGTCCCAGTTTGCACATCTGGGGTTATTTGGGGGGGGGGGGGGGTTTTTTNTAGAAGTTTTGTTTGCATAGAAAATTATGAAATATACTGTAGCTGGTTTACACAAATGACTAAACTGATAAAGATGATTGATTTCTACTTTTTGGGGACGGGGGTGTATTTCTTGCTGACGGGTAGCAGTAAATTAAAAGCAAACTTAGTAGTTATGATTTTTGGTGATCAAATAGGAGTATAATCTTTAAATGTCGTTTAACTTTAAACTTTTGACACATAGAACACATTACAAAATATGAAGTCTCAAAAAAAAAAAATTTATCAGACGTCATGTTTTATTTCCAACTGCAATTTACAATTCTAAACGGGCACTATTAGAGCCATGCCCAAGGTGAGCGGTTCTGTTCCCGAGGGCCTCTTTTTTGACAGCTATTTCAAAATGTTTTGACTGAATTTGTCATTGCATACTTATATATATATAGTTGTATCAGTAGGAGTGTACACATCAAAGCTCGAAGTTTTGTATGTGTTTCCTCTTGTCTTAATTTTTAATATTCTAATAATTTTTTTGTAGACACTGAAACTAAGGAATACAGCCTGCCTCTGGTTGAAGAAAGACAACACCATTTCACTTTTGCAGAATCGGCTTACAATAATATTTTTTTGTTAATTTACTCATTCATTTCATCAGAAACATTGTATTGTTGTTTTTTTCTGACAAGATATTTTGTGGTATTTCATGTTTAAATTCAGTATTGTTTAACATACAGATGACTATCTTCACTTACTACTATTTTCTTGACGGCACATTATTGACTTACGTGAAGTTTGTGAATGGTTAGCGTTTAAACTGTTGATTGTACCAGTATAATTGTATATTTGTGATATAAAAGTTAATTAGAAAATGGAGATGAGACCACATATATGGCGCTAATCTACTATGGAAGAACTTAAGTTTCCAAATTCCTTTTGTCATTAGGATTTAGCATATTATAGAAAACTCAAAGTGATTGCTGAACAACTATGCTTTATGTTGCTTATTTTCCCTTGTAAATATTCATCACCATATTGCATGTTAGACTGTATGTAAGTCTTATCATGTAGGTACTGATGATTTTAGTATGCTAGAGTGTATTTAGGCTTTTCATCTAGGTACTGGTGATTTTGGTATGCTTGACTGTATGTTAGGCTTTTCATCTAGGTACTGGTGATTTAAGTATGCTAGAGTGTATTTAGGCTTTTCATCTAGGTACTGGTGATTTTAGTATGCTAGACTGTATGTTAGGCTTTTCATCTAGGTACTGGTGATTTTAGTATGCTAGAGTGTATTTAGGCTTTTCATCTAGGTACTGGTGA
>MJUU01062680.1:268829-311495 GCA_002080025.1 Modiolus philippinarum
TGTGTGTAAGGAGGCTATACCTCCTCAAGCAATGATAAATAATTTAGAAATGGATAAAGCTCCTGATGAAGAATTAAATACTCTAGAACATCATTTAATTTCTCCAGTTTTACCATTTTACAAAATTGTGATTTTGCCTAAGAGTGATCAGCGAGCTGTATATGGTCCAGTTGTGCATGCAGAATCCGACATGACAAAAATAACGAAAATTATTGATTTGAATATACAAATACATCATGAGCCACCACACCCTTGTCAAATAAACACACAATTTTCTATCCAAGGCTATTCCATAGCCTAGCGTATCGTTTTTATTTCATAAAAACCATTATCCGATTTATATCATCCACTTATGTTTATAAAGTCCCCTCGTGTTTTCTAGTTCTATATATATTGAAGATGTGCACCTGACTTTATGGATTTATTTCGGAATTTTTTTCCTATTTTTCCGGACTTTGGAACTTTGTCATTTTATTGACGTTTTCAACAGAGAGTACCTATTTTGTGAAATCAACTCCTCCTACAGTTTTCTACCTAGATCTTTGAAACTTTACAGAATGTTTCTATGTGTATTGAAGATGTGTACCTGCCTTTATAGAATTATTTCAGAAATTTTGTCCTATTTTTCCGGACTTTGGAACTTAGTCTTTTTTATCGATGTTTTCAACAAAGGGACATATTTTGTGAAATCAACTCCTCCTACAGTTTTCACCCTAGATCTTTGAAACTTTACAGAATGTTTCTATATATATTGAAGATATGCACCTGACTTAATGGTGTTATTTCGGAAATTTTTTCCTATTTTCTGGACTTTGGAACTTAGTCATTTTTACTGACGTTTTCAACAGAGGGTACCTACATGTATGTTGTGAAATCAACTCCTCCTACAGTTTCAACCCAGATCTTTGAAACTTTACAGAATGTTTCTATATGTATTGAAGATGTGCACCTGACTTTATGGAATTATTTCAGAAAAATAAAAGTGACAATAAAAGTCCGAAACGATCAAAGGAAGACTTTTTGTCCTATTTTTTCGGACTTGGGAATTAATCAGATTTTTGTTTATTATGTACATATTTTGTGAAATCAACCAATTCTACGGTTTTTGACCAAGATCTTTGAAATGGTAAAGATGTGCACTAAACCTTTTTGAATTGGTTAAGAATTTTTTTTAAACATTTTTTCTGGAATTTGGAAGCTAGTTTTTGTTATTGATATTTTCAAAAGAGGGTACCAGAACGGTGAAATTTAGTACTCTTACACTTTTCTACCCAGATCCTTGAAATTCAAAAGCATATTCTCTACTACCCACACAGACCCATTTATGATAAAGGTCCATTTAATAAGGAACCAAAAAGCAACCCGGCCATTTGAGTCTTTGACTCATTTTACTTGTTTACTTATGCAATAAATAAAAATAGCTATTTGGGTAATGTATCAATCAGGGTTGCACAAATGACTTTTTCATTTATTGTCCACAGTAGTTGATTTTACCTACTATTGACTCGATGAATGCTCCATTGTACATATTCACATGTTAAAAGAATCAAGTGTCCTTTGTCAGACGACTAATAACATTGTTTTCAAGATATTTTTGTACAATACTTTATATTTGTTGATCCATAATCTCTCATCAACACAATTCGATGATTTGAAACGTCCATACACACGCTAAGTCGATGCCATTCGGCACCAAAAACACCAAAAAAGACATGCATCGTAAAAATACCTTTCATATAATGTCAGTTCAAAATACCAGTACAATACTGTAAAAATATATGAGAGGTCGAATTTTCTTCTTTATTTTGATTCATCTAATTATACGTGAGAACTATGAGAAAAAGAGGTAAATTTGTCTTAAGTCGGAATAGTATAAGGCAACCGATTTGTCCTGAAAACAAAATATATACTGATGTATATGGTACCATTAGTATGCAAAACCTATGCGTAAACTGTGGGTGTGCCACCTTTATGGAATCGTATTGTTGGTACATTAAATGTTAGAATAAACATCTTGTGGATAGTTCTCCTATCTATTTATTGCTCTTACTTTAGGTGGAACGAGATAGTCTGCATGTATATACACCCGATACATACACTATTGCAATGAAATTCACGCTGAGGAATAGGACAGCAAAGTAGGACAGTAAAGCAAAATGTTGGCCATAAAAAAACATCTTAATTAAAACTTCTTAATCTTGTAAATGCGCAGTGTAATAATAATTGCCAAGAATCTCTTCTATACTAAGGAGACAAACAATTTCAAAACACTTAGCTTAAAAGATTATAGAGCAACATCGAGGTAATCTTTGACTTGGGAGAAAGCACCAGTTATAGAGTAAACAATATGAAAAGTGCTTTGAAGGTTTGACAGTGTAGTAGACCACTGAAGTAACAAATATATCAGATATAATTATAACATAGACCATTGAAGTTTATATACCGTTCTGTGCAAATATGATATGTTGAATTAAGAACGGAAAAGGTTCAGAAAAGTGATATTTAAGGTAAGCAAACAGAAACTAGAAAGAAATAAATATTTTGATAACATAAAGATAACGACTAAAATTTTATAATGGAAAAAGGCTAATTTATAGTATTAAGAAATAAGTAATTTCCAGCAACGAAAAACGACTGTAGTTTTCAGTACCGATAATGACTGTACTTTTCTGTATTGAAACGTTACCGTAATTTTTTTGTACGAAAAAGTGACTGAAATTTTCAGTACTAAAAAATGACTGTGATTTTCAGTATTGAAAAATGACTGTAAATTACTGTACTGAAAAATGACTGTAATTTCCAGTACTGAAAATTGACTGTAATTTTCAGTACTAAAAAGTGACTGTAAATTCCAGTAATGGAAATGACTGCAAAGTTTAGTACTGAAAGTAACTTCCTTTTACATTACTGCAAAGATGCAAGAATTAAGTGTACTGAAAATATATGAGTAAGAAATGTACTGAATGATGATATTTCCTTCCAGTACTGTTTATATAGAGACATTTAAAGTACTTGAAAAATGTAGGTAAATTGTTGGTAGTGTAGGCGATGGATCGAACGCTATGGGGCGTTGGGAGGCGATGGATCAAACGCTATGGGGCGTTGGGACGACTGCTATGGGGCGTTGAGAGGCGATGGGTCGAACGCTATGGGGCGTTGGGACGAACGCTATGGGGCGTTGAGAGGCGATGGAACGAACGCTATTGGGCGTTGGGAGGCGATGGAACGAACGCTATAGGGCGTTTGGAGGCGATCGAACGAACGCCCCTAGGCGATGGGACGAACGCCCCTAAGCGTTGACGCATTTGAGGGAGCAGAAGACTTCCATCTTATGCGCAATTTTATGATCGTACTCCCTTGCCATCCGGACTTTTGCACCCGACCAGAGGGTGGTGAATTTGAGCATGGCAATAATCTCTTGGTGGATATGGTCCAAAGCCTTACCGCGAGCGATCGGAGCTCCACACGGACAGCACGCCTTACGAAATAGCCTCGAATGCCTCTTGCATTTATCGCTTGGCGATATGGAAGGGTACGTGCATTGATGGCCTCGAACCGTCTTGATGCAGCACTTGGGTCCATGCGATGGCCGTCGGCGGGAATGGGAATTATAGGACCTTTCCTCGAAATCCTGGTCATTGATGCGATGAGCATACCTTTCGGCACCGCATCTGCTGCAGTCATATCCCGGGATCTCATCTTAATAAGTACACGCTCCCACCGGTGCTTGCATCTAGGGGGTGGTCGTGGGGGCTTGGGGCATTCTCCCGATCCAAGTCCCTTTGATTTTCCAGGAAAAATTCCTGCATCATTCTTTATCTTAGATAGAACTCATCCAGATTGCATCGATACTTTCCATTCGTCTTGGGGCTCGTGAGATCGATGGTCATGAATCCGTGAGGCTTGGCCCACAAGCGATTGCATAGGGTATCGAACTGAGCCGGGCTGAGATCACTGCAATGGTCCCGGCGGATATGATCGAGATTCTTGGCATCCTGTTCGAAGAATAAGATGAAGTTCGCATTCTCCCGGATCGATTGCCGCGGGAGCTTGAAGTAATTCTGGCAATCGACCGACGTTATTATGGCGCCCGCGCACGTAGTAATCTTCGCACTTGCTCTGCTTGCTGAGCATCAAGTCGTCGAAGACCATGAGATTCTTGCGAGAGGGGTCGAGGTCGCGGGGGTCGGGCACGTCGGTCACCTGCTCGAAGAAGAAGGGTTCGATACCACTTGGTTTGGGCGGTGGCTTTATCGCATCCATCACGTCGATCAAGGAGTGCTGATAGCGATCCTTGATGGAAAGAAGCTCGCGGATATCGTCTTTCGAAAATCCTTTACCCAGCGCCCGCCGCAGCAGCTGGTAAATGGGCTGGTGGAGCGATTTTCCGAAGACGTAGAGTCGATCGTATTCGAGCCATCCGTCGCGCAGGAGGAGGTTATTCAGCAGCGTCGTCTTGCCGCAGTCCGACTTTCCGATGATCAGACCTCAGATAGATCGCTGCGGGAGGAGAAAGTGATTATGCCTACTGGTGGTAGGCTCATCGTACGTAAGGTCTTCAACGTTCATTTATCTATATAAAATGACAATGTTCTGCTTGAAAAGTCGAAAGCCCACCGATACGCTAGGGGTCCGCGAGGTGGTGGCAAGCAATGGGAGGCTGTGGAAGGTCGGAACCTGCGCCGTCTGCGGCTCCCAGAAATCCCAATTTCCCGCTGCGTCGGACACCGGGCTCTGGAATAAGATGCTTCATCACATGCCCTTGGAAATGCACTTACCAGGGCATAATTTCACCGGCCCCGGCACAAAGCTTCATAAGCGTCTGAAAGCAGACGGCACCCCCAAACCCTGGTCCATGCCAATCATTCGCGTGGAAAAGGCCTCCTATCATCACGATCTCTGCTATTGCTCAGCATCAGGATACGGCCGCCCGTAATTCCATCTGCGATAAGACCATGCTCAAGGAGCTGGACGGCATTCAGCAGCCCACGGCCCGCGAGCGCATGGATCGAAGTATCGTCAGACCCATCATCGGTACCAAAGCTCGATTTGGGCTGGGCGTGAGGAAAAAAAAGTGCGCTGGTCGGATGAGCTAGCCGAAGAGCTGCATAAGCCAGTCAAACGCAAATTCCAGAAGCGTCGCGTGGTGGTAGGTGGGGTGGACGAGACCTAGGCAGCCGATCTCGTAGATATGAGCGCCTTCTCCCGCGATAATCGAGGCTTCAAATACCTCTTGATCACCACGATTTACTCATCATACAAAGCATAAGAATATTGTCGCAAGCAATGCAATCTGCGATAGGACGATGCTGGCCTCCTTCGATACAATTCCTCATCCCACTGAGCGCGAAAGCATCGAGCGTGACAGACCCATCATCGGTAATAAAGCACGATTTGGACTGGACCCGGGGAATAAGTATGGATGAACTACCCGTAGAACTTCATAAGCCAGTCGTACGGAAATTCCGGAAGCGTCGCGATGTAAAAGGTTTAGTAGATCTAGGTTGCTGATATCGTAAGTATGAACTTCTTTTCTGCCATAATCGAGGCTTCAAGTACCTCATGAGCATCATGGACGTCTTCTCAAAGTACGACTGGCTGATGCCGATCAAGGAAAAGAAAGATGCCCTTTGCTAGATACCTTTTGGACAGTCTTCAAGGATCGTAAGCCCGAGAAGCATTGGACCGATATTTGCCTACAAATTTATAATCGTGAGATGATGGATATGCCCCAGAACCGCGACGTCGAATTCTAGTCCACCGATAACGAAGAGAAGTCGAGGGTTGAACGCTGGAGTAGTACAATGAAGTAGAATATGTTTAAGTAATCCTCGCCACTTTCAAGGGCACTCAGATCCCTGTCTTGGGACGATCTCGTCCGCCAGTTTAATACCAACATGAATCAACGAATCAAAATGGCTCCCACCGCCGCCAGTCAGAAAGTGCACGAAGCCAAGGTCTTTTGGAATCTTTACGAATGTCCCACTAATGAAGCTGCAGCGATTCGACGTTGGGGATAACGTCCGGATCACCAAGAAAAGTTGCGCAGTAGAAAATGGATACTGTGCTGGACCTAGGAAGATTTCCCCATCATCCAATACTTTAATACGCATGCAACCACCTACCGCCTCAAGCACTGTCTTCAACGGATATGAGATAAGCAGGTTTAATTCTTGGATAAAGCAATTCGACCTGCAATAAGCCCAATCGGTTATCTTTGCGGTCAATTTAGAGAAATACAAGAAAGACTATGGTGGATCAGCACTAGTTAGTGGTGTGTTAACCCTCAAGCGACATCACTGAGTCATTAGAACGATGTTTATCAATATTGACAACCTCCGTCAAGACCTACTAGACTTGACTTTCCTTTATAGTTTATCCTAGCTTGCATGCTTGCTGCCAGCTCGTGCCACTTCGTAGCGTTACATCCCGTGGTGACCAGCTCGTCTGCTTTGGCCCCTCTCTGATTGCGGGTCGAATGCCCTTTCGAAATCAAACCATCTAACCGCCTGCCATTGTTAAGCACTTTGCCATCTCTTTCTCGATGCGGTGCAAGCTTCTCGAGTGCTTTAAGGTAGATAGAAACAAAAATAAATATCCATGAGATTTTGTTATAAGTCGGCACAATTAATGAACCAACCCTACCAACCTGATATCTGTAATAAAAAGTATAGGTCACCATGCTTGTTTTTTTCTAGAATGGAGATCAAAGTTTACTCATTTTTAGCAGTTTTCTCGGTTGAATTTAAAAGAATGCGCGGGGAAAATGTGGAAAGGCAGTTTTTAACGGAATATAAATAAATCTTTTATCCATAAGAATTTTATATATTTCTTTAAATAGATAGTTTATGATATAATTTATTGATTACAACGAAAAAATGTATATGTCACCATGCTTTGAACGGATATATTTTATAAAGTTTCGGGATTACACATAATTTAAAGAAAAAGGGACCTAAAGTGGAAGAAATATGAAGTTTCACATCTGTCAGTCAATTATGACGTCACAAAGGAAAAGCTCTCTAATTACTGTTCCGGTCCGAAAATCAGACATACATCTTATCCGACTCTATTTTTTAAATGCGCGATTGAATTGCGCAGCACAATAGTATCTATCTACATTAAAGGTTGCACTGAGATCTGCCTCTAAGTCATCGATACCTCTCAGGCTATCCTTCAGCTTGAGGTTGATCCTCCTCTTCGTGACGGCGCCATAGCTATCACATGGCCTTCCAAAGAAGAGATTCGATGATGGTCAATATCAAGATCCTGAAGCATTTGCCAGATGGGCATGTACTTCGTAGAGTGAGTTCCGAACTTATCCATTTATCTATAGGACAAAGATCACCTCCCCGATCGTTCTTACATCCGATATGATCTTAAATACGTGCAGAGAAAAGTGCCAGCAGGCCTGCAAGATCATGTCGCCGTGCCGATAGAGTTCATTGGTATATTATCGAATCGGCGATCACAAATATTCGACTATCTCGACTTTTAGGCCTCCACGCTTATACAAACAGGTCCAGATCTTGCTGGGAATATCGCGTTCGTCGTGATTTAGTTTGCCGTATTCGACAGGTTTCGGGGTGGGTGGTAGGACATTGCCATGCGGTATGCCTCTGAATCGATGGATTCCCAGGGCCGTGGCAGCTTCCTCGATCTCCATGTTCGAGAAGACTTATTGGGGAGGAGAATGCCGTGCACTCGTATTCTTCGTAGCGTTACATCCCGTGGTGACCATATAGTCTGCTTTGGCCCCTCTCTGATTGCGGGTCGAATGCCCTTTCGAAATCAAACCATCTAACCCCCTGCCATTTTTGAGCACTTTGCCATCTCTTTCTCGATGCGGTGCAAGCTTCTCGAGTGCTTTAAGGTAGATAGACACTAAAATAAATATCCATGAGATTTTGTTATAAGTCGGCACAATTAATGAACCAACCCTACCAACCTGATATCTGTAATAAAAAGTATAGGTCACCATGCTTGTTTTTTTCTAGAATTGAGATCAAAGTTTTACTCATTTTTAGCAGTTTTCTCGGTTGAATTTACAAAGAATGCAAGGGGAAAAATGTGGAAAGGCAGTTTTTAACGGAATATAAATAAATCTTTTATCCATAAGAATTTTATGTATTTCTTTAAATAGATAGTTTATGATATAATTTATTGAATACTACGAAAAAATGAATATGTCACCATGCTTTGAACGGATATATTTTATAAAGTGTCGGGATTACACATAATTTCAAGAAAAAGGGACCTAACTCGCGGTAAAGTGGAAGAAATATGACGTTTCACATCTGTCAGTCAATTATGACGTCACAAAGGAAAAGCTCTCTAATTACTGTTTCGGTCCGAAAATCAGACATACCCCGTATCCGACTCTATTTTTAAAATGCGCGATTGAATTGCGCAGCGCAATAGTATCTATCTACATTAAAGGTTGCACTGAGCTCTGCTAAGTCATCGATACCTCTCAGGCTTATCCTTCAGCTTGAGGTTGATCCTTCTCTTCGTGACGGCGCCGCAGCTACCACATGGCCTTCCAAGAAGTGATTCGATGATGGTCCATATCAAGATCCTGAAGCATCTGCCAGATGGACATGCACTTCGTAGAGTGAGTTCCGAACTTATCCATTTATCTATAGGACAAAGATCACCTCCCCGATGGTTCTTACATCCGATATGATCTTAAATACGTGCAGAGAAAAGTGCCCGCAGGCCTGCGATCTTTGGTATAATATCGAATCGGTGGTGCCAAATATTCGACTATCTCGACTTTGAGGCCTCCACGCTTATACCAATAGGTCCAGGGCTTGCTGGGAATATCGCGTTCGTCGTGATTTAGTTTGCCGTATTCGACAGGTTTCGAGGTGGGTGGTAGGGCATTGCCATGCGATATGCCTCTGAATCGATGGATTCCCGGACAGACCTGGGGCCGTGGCAGCTTCCTCGATCTCCACATTCGAGAAGGACTTATATGGGAGGAGAATACTGTGCACTCGTATTCTGCTCATTTATTTAGACCCGGTAGTGACTATCCGCCAGGGTATGGATCCCATCCGGGAGGATAAACTGCTTATCATCGTTGGAAGAGAAAGATTTCTTGCAGTATTCTAGGGTAAGAACCTTGTGGAGCCGGCTGCGGACAAAATGAATTTAGCAGTCAGTTTCCTCGCACGTATCTAGGCGCTCCTTAAAGTCTGCAAAGGTCAAAACGCACTCTACAACGTTCTTCTTCACGCTTTTAACCTTCTTGTACTCCACTAGATCCAATGTGAAGGCAAACTCATCCCTGAATTTACCGAGCACTTCTTTATTGTCGCCATTGTACCAGAAGCATGGTCTGTTGCGTAGTTTGAGGTATCGAACACTGCTGCACACTCTTCGCCATATCCTTATATACGTCAGCCGTCCAGATTTCGCAAATCAAGCTTTCCGTTTCAGCGTAGCAGATGCTGTCTCGGTCACCATACATGGGCTTGAGATAATCGAACAGGAATTTGGTCGTCAGGGCCTTCGACTTGAAAGCTCCGGCGGGTAGGGCCCGACTCGCCATCCGTAGAAGTTATTGATATAGTTAGTCGGTTTGCGCGGTTCATGGCCTCTCACATAGGGGTTGTTCCCTGGGCTTATTTCTGGAAAGGCATGGTTATCCACGCGAAACCTTTTTCAACACTGAGCAGCATATATAAGGTTCGGTGATGAGCTTGGCAAGTAAAAGGAGTGTGCCGGCCACCAGATGATCGAGTACATTTGCGTTCAGACTGGATCAAAGGGATGGCAAGAAGATTAAAAGCGAGAAGAACGTGGTAGAATGCGTTTTGTCCTTCGCAGACTTGAAAGTGCCTAAATACCGCCGAGGAAAAGTATCGCTCAATTCATATTATCCACAGCTGGCTACACGTGGTTCTTACCCTAGAATCCTGCAAAAAATCCCTCTCCTCTAACGATTGTAAGCAATATATGCTGTCGGATGGGGTCCATACCCTTGCGGATAGTCACTACCGGGTCTAGATAAATGAGCAGCATACGAGTGCACGGCATTCTCCTCCCCAATAAGTCCCTCTCGAACGTGAAGACCCAAGAAGCTGCCACGGCTATAGGAATCCCTCGATTCAGAGACATAACGAATGGCGATGCCCTACCAAAAGCCCGAATCCCATCGTATGTGGCATACTACATGCACGCACTGGAACCTCTTGGTAAAAGCGTGGAGGTCTCACAGTTGAGATAGTCGAATATCGATAGAATACCAATGAACAAGATCTGCGGGCACTTTTGCCTGCACGTATTTAAACGCTCTAGGTTATAGATAAATGGATAAGTTCGGAACTCACTCCACGAAGCGCATGTCCATCTGGCGGATGCTTCAGGATCTTGGTATAAACCATCATGGAATCAAAAGTTTTGGATGGTCACGTGAGGACGCCGTCATAAAGAGAAGGATCAGCCTCATGCTGAAGGATAGTCTGAAAGGTATCGATGACTTAGAGGCAGAGCTCAGTGCAACCTTAAAGCACTCGAGGCAATGAAGAAACGTTTAAGAGATGGCTAAGTGCTTACTCATGGCAAGAGTAAGATGGTTGGATAATCGATAGGGCATTTGACCCGCAATCTGAGAGAGGCCCAAGCAGACGAGGTGATGACCACGGGATGGAACGCTACAAAGTGGCATGAGCTGGCAGCAAGAAGCAAGCTATGATAAATTATAGAAGAAAGTCAAGTCTGGTAGGTCTGGGAGGTTGTCGATATTGATAAATATCGTTCTATTGACTCAATCATATCGTCGCTTGAGGGTTGACACACCACTAACTAAGGCTAATCCACCGTCTTTCTTGTATCTCTCTGGAGGGAACGAAAGGATTTCCGATGGGTTTTTTTTGCAGGTCAGATTGCTTTATCCAGGAATTAAAACCCGCCGTTGAAGTCTTTGAGGCGATAGGTGGTTTGCGTATTTAAAGGCTTGGGGGATGGGGAAAACTTCCTAGCTCCCAGCACAGAGTATATCCATTCTTGAATGCACCATTTTTTTTGCTGACCCGGACTTTTTCGCCGACATCGAATCGCTGCAGCCTCATTGGTGGGAGATCGTAAAGATTCCAGAAATTGGCCTCGTGCTCTTTCTGGCTGGCAGCGTTGGGAGTCACTTGATTCTTTGATGCATGGTGGCATTTAACTGGCGATCGAGATCGTTCAAGGCAGGGAGGTAAGTGCCCGTCAAAGTTCTTAAAAAATATTCTCCTTCATGGTACGACTTCAGCGATTTACCACACTCCACTTCTCTTCGTTCTTAGTGGAGTAGAACTTCAGGAGCATATCCCTCATCTCACGATTATAAATTTCTATGCATTTATCGGTCAATAGATTATCGGGCTAACGATCTTTGAGGACAGTCCGAAAGGCATCTGGCAAGGGACACCTTTCTAATTCTTGAGCGGCACCAGCCAGTTGTTCTTGGAGAAGACGTCGATGCTGCTCAAGAGGTACTTGAAGCTGGACTAATGGGCATCATTTTGGGGTAAATGCAGCCTTTTCAGGTTGGTCCCCGGACAGGTGAATAAAAGTGACAACAAAAGTCCGAATCAATGACATGCACAGACCAGTAAGGAAAATTCGTAAAACATACAACAGATTCAAGAAAACACAAAATTATGCCTGGGCTATTGCATCTCGACGGACATTTAATTTATCAGCTTATTTATCAAGATATATCCGGTAGATGCAATGAACTGCGACTTCTTGGCTCCGCATACGCAAAGGTCCCAATCTCCAACCGCCAGACATTGCTGGTCACTTCCTCACCCAAGCATTTCGTTCCCGTCTTCCTCACCAAAGCATTTCGTACTCGTCTTCCTTTGGTTTTTCAGATCGTTTATTGCCATTTTATATAGACAAATGGGCGTTGAAAACCTCAAATACGACGAGTGTGCATAACCACTTTCTACGTCAGCATCTATGCAACCTAGGTCTGATCATTATGAAATCGGACCGAGGCAAGACGACGCTGATGAATAATCTCCTCATGTGCTACGGATGGATCGACTACAATCGACTCTACGTCTACGGAAAACCACGCCACCAGCCAATATACCAGCTACTCTTGCGATTTCCGTGACCTTCTCTGATACAAGGGTAGCAACCCCCATCCTTGATGGACGTCGTGGACATGGTGAGCAGCCGCCCAAACCAAGCGGTATCGCGCCGGTCTTCGAGCACTATAACGGCATGCCAGACCCTCGCGACCTCGACCCCTCTCAGAGGAATCTCATGGTTTTCTACGACTCTTATGCTGAGCAAGCAAAGCGAGTGCGAAGAATACAATGTTTAGGGTCGCCATCATAACGCAGAATAATTCTACCTCTGCCAAAATTTCTTCAACATCCCGCGGCAATCGATCTGGATGAATGCCAGCTTCATCTTCCTCTTCCCACAGCATGCCAAGAATTGCGATTATATCCGCTGGGATCATTGCAGCCATTTCATTCCTGTTCAAATCGATCGCCTGAGCCTCAAAATTGGTAAGTGTCTATGCAGGAATCTCAGTCAACCACTTCTGTAATCCCTTATTCAACTCAAAGAGTTTCATCAAAAAAATGTCGATCTTTACTAAAAGTGACAGTTTACAGTAAAACCTGTACTTTTGAATCCAAATTATTTTGACAGAAAAAGATAAGATGGATTACAAATGTGGTTGATAAGACATTTAGTCCAACCACCTTTGTAACCCAAAACCACATTTGTAATTAAGGGATTACAAAAGTGGTTGGGATTATAAAAAAGTGGTTGTAAAAGACAACCAAACCAGAGGTCCAACGAAAAAGAAAGGTTTTTATTTTTATTACAAGAATCTTTAGACTCGGTGAGACAATTGCTGCCAGATGCAATATTGATATTTGGTGATTTTACAATGTAACGACAAATGCCAAAACTGGTTTGATGATCCCAAAGTGAATTGGGTAAATATCTTTTTACTTTCTGTGAGTCAAATAATTTTATTCAGTTAATTAATGAACCTACGCGATATACCGAGTCGAGTTCATCTCTGTTAGATCTAATTTTGTGTGATTCTCCCTTCTACATTGCTTGATCATTGTACTACTTACTGCAAATTAAATATTACTATTCCAAAACCAAAGGCTTATAGCCGGGAAGTATGGGACTATAAAACGGCCGACTTCAACGCCATTAATGAGGCTCTTTTTAACGCACCCTTTTCAACTGCTTTTGAAATTTATGATGATATAAATGATATAGTATCTTACACATATGACTTAATTTCTCTAATACTTCATGACTTAATTCCCCATAAAACTGTTGTAATAAGACCAAAGGTCACACCCTGGATGTCAAATGAAGTACGTAGGGCGTTTCGGATTTTTAAAATTTAAGAAAAATCCATCCGATACAAATAAACTTTCTTATATTATCTCTAGACGGGAGGCAAACAGACTCAAACGTGATGCCATGAAACGATATCAAAATAAAATTGTTGAAAAACTTTCAGACCCAAACCTTGAAGTGAAAAAATTCTGGTCCCTTAGTAAAAATATATTGGGTTCGAAATCTCAAAGAAATATACCCCCAATATCAAATAACGGTTCAAATGTGAGTGACGATGTAGAAAAAGCAGAATTATTCAATAACTTATTTGCTTCTCATATGCAGTTAGACCCAATTTACACAAGTTCTCTACCTCCTTTTCAGTTGATCTGTCAAAACAAACTCGAGAATATGAAAGTAAATGAGTCAGAAGTATTAAAAATGTTTCAGTCAATAAATATTCATAAGTCATCTAGTTCTGAGGGCTTAAACAATCTCGTCTTACATCGATGTGCTCATTCTCTTAGTTAACCTTTTACCAAAATATTCAATTATTCTTTAGCTAAAGGTGTGTTTCCCTCAAAGTGGAAAGTTTGTAACATTTGTCCTGTGTATAAAAGTGGTGATAAACAAATTATTACCAATTACAGACCTATATCCTTACTATCGTCAGTCTCCAAATGTCTTGAGAAAATAGTGTACAAGTATTTGTATAATCATTCTGAAGAAAATAATTTACTTATTGAAAACAATAGTGGTTTTAAGCGTAATGATTCTACCATTTATTTACTAGTTGATATCACTCACACAATTTATAAATCAATAGACGAAAGCAGAGATGTTTGTGCTGTATTTTTAGACGTTTCGAAAGCATTCGACAAAGTTTGGCATGAGGGTCTGGTTTTTAAGATTAAACAACTTGGTGTAAGTGGTTCAGTTTTAGATTGGTTTCAAAGTTATCTATCTTGTATGTCTCAGAAAGTTGTGATCAACGGTAAAAATTCTAGATCTAAATGTATAGGTGCAGGTGTGCCACAAGAAAATATTCTAGTTCCTCTTTTATTTCAATTTGCAATATCTAATTTTTACCAAATTTTGTTTAAAACTAAGGAGTATCTCCCTCATGCATAGCTCTGTCCTTAGCTGAATTTTGGCTTTTCTATTTAGACCCTTTTGGTTATTTGTTCTCCATCAGATTTTACACGTTTTGGTTAATGGACTTCCAAATGTTTTGGTTTTATCTGCACTGATGAGACATAAGTTGTCGAAATGCGCATATGCAGAAAATAAATTAACTGTTACTTCGGTATTTTGATATTACTTTTGATATATATGAATAATATTAATATTGGTATAGAAAGTAATATCAAACTATTTGCAGATGACACATCGTTGCTTCGAACACTTGTCCATGACTTTAAATATGAAATAACATGATATAACAACTTTAAATGCTGACCTTGAAAGGCTTGACATCTGGGCAAAGCAATGGAGAGTCAACTTGCAAATAACAAATATATGATATTTTCGAAAAAAGTAAAGAAAAAAACATACCCAACTCTGTATCTAAACAATATTAAATTAGAAGAATCAGTTACTCATAAACATTTAGGCTTATGGTTGTCAAACAACCTGTCATGGACTCCTCGTATTTTAGAAATATGTAAAAAAGCAAATCGTCGTCTGGAGATTTTTACCACGTATTTGCTTAGAAACTTTATATAAATTTATGATTAGACCAATTTTGGATTATGGTGATGTTATATATGACAGCTGCAATAATTCTAAATTTCAAAAAGAAAGAAGATGAATATGTTGTCGTCCTAGACGCTGGAGGAATAATATGAAAAGCTCTCCTAAAATTATAATTTTCAGTATTGTGACTAATTGGATATGCTTCTTGCAAATATTTTGGACAATTACAATTTTCAATTTTGTAAAGCAATGTCAGACGATTTACCTTTCTTCGGTTTTTAAGTTTAATTAGATTTAACAGATTTTCATGTTTGAATGCACCCGTAATTAATTCCAGAGCTCGCCGTTGTACTTTTTCTAAAAGATAAAACTTCTGATTCAGTAAAAACGTTCAAGACAAAATTGCTTGAAACGTTTTTATATGATGAGTCACCAAAATACTTTTCTTTTGGTATCGGTTTTGGGAAAATTTATCATGGTCGTTTAGTCCACTTAATCCTAAACGGAGACCGTTTAGGATTAAGTGGACTAAACGACCATTTGTTCAAGTATAATTTAATACCAAGTCGAAGCTGCAATCGTTGTAAGCTTGGTGCAACTGAAACTGTTGATCACTTCTTTCTCCATTGTCCGTACTATGAGGGGAGCTAGAAGGGAGCTATTTAATAATGTAGAAAAATTACTGTGCCCGAATGTTAAGTTTGATATATTTGTACGCTATTGTAAGGATTATGTCACCAATACACTGCTATATGGGAGTAAAGATTTATCTGCTTCTCAGAATTGTACAATATTTAATTATGCTTTAGTGACTTACATTCAAGTTCATGTCTCAGGTTCTGTACAATGGTAAGATCATCTTGCATGTGCATGCATCTGCAATGGTAACTGATCATTTAGACAAAATTAGGTCACTTAAACTTACATTTTACGCATGAATGACTTACATTAACGTATACATCCAAGTTCATACCTCAGTTACTGTACATTGTTGGTTCAGGTTACCTTACATATGCATGCAATTTTGATAGTATGTCAGCATCCAGGCAAAATTTGGTTGCTGTGACAACGTGCCATAAAGAAGCGAACTTTGTAATCGTTGATTACCTATGTTTTGTTTGTAGAGTACAAAATACTTAAATTCACTGAAGTAACACTAAAATAGTGTTACTTCAGTGAATTTTAGTATAAGTACAGTACATATACTTGTCCGAACCAGATCTCAGAGACTATTTTACCTACAGCTTTCAAACTTCGTAGGATGTTAGCCCCATATATCTAGTTGTGCAACATGCAAAAATTTTTCGAAGGGGGGTTTATTAAGGGTGCATTTTGGAGGTTCAAAGAGGGTTGGAACCCTATGGGAAAATGAAATTTTGAATTTTTTTCACAATTTTTTCAGTGTATATAAAAAACTATTTACTATAACTCCATGAAACTTCATAGGGAAGATGTGATTCATGTAAGAAAGGGTTCCAAGGGATTGGAAATTCAAAAATTAATTCTGTTGCCATGGAAACCATTCAAGAAGTTGAAATTTTTAGAAAAAGTTTATTATTGATAATTGTATTTTCATCACAGCTATATGTACTAGTATTATTTAAAGATTATAAGGGGAACCCCTGCGAAATTTTTTTTTGGAACCAGGCATAAAATTGGTTGTAATGGATAATGGAACATTTGGTTGCCATGGAAACCAAACCAGAAAGCTATAATTTTGAGTAAAACATGGAAACCATTCAAAAAAATTTTGAGAAAATGTATTTATTATTGATTATTGTATTTTCATTACAGCTATATGTATTATCTTAGGTTATAAGGGGAACCCCTGCCCAAATTTTTTTTGGTCCAAGTTTTATGGAACATTTGGTTGCCATTGAAACCAAACAAGAAAGCTATATTTTTTAGGAAAACGTGTTTTATGCTGTGTGTTACTAGCATGTTTCGATTTTAACTATATGTATAAAGCAAATTATAAGGGGAACCCCTGATGAATTTTTTTTTGGTCCCAGGTTTATGGAACATTTGGTTGCCATTGAAACCAAACAAGAAAGCTATATTTTTTAGAAAAACGTGTTTTATGCTGCGTGTTACTAGTATGTTTCGATTTTAACTATATGTATAAAGCAAATTATAAGGGGAACCCCTGCTCAATTTTTTTAAGGGCGTTTTATAATGCCCAGGAATCTGATATGGGAGTTCGTTTGGGAGACTTTTGTGTTTCGCTTGCGAACACAGTTAGAACTTGTTATTATTATGTCGCCCCTGACGTAGTCGGGACGACATATTGTTATTGGTCCGTTTCTTTGTTATTATTATTATTATTATTATTATTATTACGCTCTCTTTCTTTCTTCTACCTCTTTTTGTCCGGCTTATATCTCAATGATGCCTGGACAGAAATCATTCATATTTCGTACAAAGTTGCAACATTATCTGGAGGGGTGCATGCAAGAAATTTTTTTTTTCAAAGTGGCAGCCATTTCCAAGATGGCGACCAAAATACGAAAAATTCGAAATTCGTCCAATTTCAATGAAAATTGAAATTTTCTTGTTCATGCTTTGACAGATTTCAATCATATTTGGCACAAAGTTGGACCACTATGAGAAGATGTGCATGCACAACCAAAAATTTTCAAAATGGCACTTGTTGCTATGGAAACGGCAAAAAAGGCGGGAAAATCAAAGTGCCCAGAATTGAATGAAAATTTACAGAAAGGTTGACAGATTTCAATCATATTTGGCATATATATCATATATATAAAGGTTGCTTAGGACATGGGGGAAAGGTTTCTGATGTCCAAGACTTCAATATGGCATCGGTTGCCATGGAAACGGCAAAAAAGGCCGGAAAATCAAAGTGATCAGAATTGGATGATTAATTGATTTTCAACGAAAATTTTGATTTTCAACGAAAATTTTCAACGAAAATTGATTTTGCAAGATGTCTGCCAAGTGACATCAGCTGCCATTTCACGACTGCCAGGTTTCGTCAAAATTTCAACATTGTCCGATTTAAACGAAATTTTATTTTTAAGTAGATTTTAACACTGCGAACACATGCCTGCCAAATTACTTACGTCAAAATTTCAACTCTGTCCGTTTCCAACGAAAATTGATTTTTAAGTAGATTTTGAGTCTGCGAACAAGATAGAATTATCAAATTGGCTGCCAGGGGCAATATCAATTTTCCATCTCAACAGAAATAGATTTCTAGATAGATCTTGACATGCTGAAGAAGATATTAAGATTAGACATTTGGTAAGTAAATAGCTTTAGATTTTAAATGCAGATCAAAGATACAATGCAAATGCAGATCATTACAACACTTTGAATTTTAAATCAAAGTTACGTGCAAGTTAGATTTTACAAGAAGACTATGGGAAATTTCTTTGGAGGAATATGGCTATGCCAATCTTTTGCATTTTCATAGAAATTAATTCATTACATTTTTTTTTTGTAAAATTAGAATTAAGAAATAAAACATGGCCGCCATACTATATTGTCATTATAACATGGGCTTGAGTTGTTTTTGTAAATATTTTCAAAAACAACGAAAGCCCATGTTATAATGACAATATAGTATTTGGCGGGTATGATTTATTTCGATTCTGATATGGAAATTTCACCCATTTTATACCCGAAGCGAGCAGCGACTATCTAATGGTTCCGTAACATTTTAATTTTGATAAACAAATACACGGACAAAAAACTTTCCACAAATACAACAAAAACTTACTTTCGTTTGATGAAATTGCTTATTTAACTGTAGAAAATGCCTCAAGTCCTCTTAATCTCCATTCAAACTTTCCAACCGACGCTGCTTACAAACCGGACATTCCGATGTTATTTGTGACGTCACAAGTAGGAAAATTAAAGTTTGTCCCGAACATTGCCTTTTCAAGTTAAAAAATTCCATAATGAATTTCGGAAACAAATTTAATTAAAAAAGTTGTTAGTGGATGGTAAATGATTTTGACAATTAAAATGAAAAATAGATTCAAAATATGCAACAGAAACTATGCATCTTTTGCGCATGTGCTAAGAGTGTTATATTGGTATTATAACATGACTCTATTTACAAAGCTAATACAGGAAGCCATATTAGAATTTAAATTATACTTTGGCAGAAGACTATTATTACGTTGTTTTACACAAAGGA
The DNA here is from genome assembly GCA_002080025.1 of Modiolus philippinarum. Taxonomy (NCBI): domain Eukaryota; kingdom Metazoa; phylum Mollusca; class Bivalvia; order Mytilida; family Modiolidae; genus Modiolus; species Modiolus philippinarum. Next base: position 288,007 of record MJUU01062680.1, read on the forward strand.
AATAAAATAGAAATACTGCAGAAGATTGAAAGGGATTAGCGCCCCTTGCCTGCAGAGCTTTTATTTATGCAGATAAGTGGCTTGGCTGAATAACCCACAATACCCTCAGTTCCGACTGAAAGATTTTTCAACTAATAACTGTAAATGAAATATATTTGTCTTCAAACTTGATATACCACATAACTTTGGCTAAATTCAACTTTTGTTTCAGCCAGGCCATGCAGTTCTGGATTTTTACTCCTTCAAACTTGGAAATTAGAGTTCTTGAAATCAGAGGTCAAAGGGGTTCTGGAGTTATTCCCTTTGAAACTTTGCAAAGCACCATTATACTATTTTTAAATCACTTGAAAACTGTTGCTTGTATAATTAATTCATTTTTTTTATTGCACGTACTGCTCAGTTTTGTTTTGGTTGATATCATGAAAAATAAAAGCTGTTGTTGATTTTTTTAATCAGCTCCAAAGAATTTTCAGAATTTCATTGGTAACTTTCCTGAAATTAATATCCAAGACTAACAATTTTTGAAATTGTTTGTATACAATCAACTCTTCTAGTAATTTTTTCATAGGAGACTTATTTCTGGAAACGAAGAAATAGAATATTATGGTTCCAAGTTTGATGAATTTCTTGAAACTCTCAAAGACAAGCAATTTTGGGAATTCTCGTTAGCAACCACGATTTATGGACAAATTTTAGAACAAATGTTTTCAATGGTAAGATTTCAAAATTCCAGTTTTGGTAAATTTCCAGAAACTCTCAAAGACAAGCAATTTCTGGTAATTCTTGTTAGCAACCATGCTCTTTTGATGAATTTTAGTGAAATAAATATCTTCAATGTTCACAGATTTAAAAAAAATTTTGATAATTTCTAGAAACTCTCAAATACCAGTTATTTCTGGATTTTCTTCTTAGTAACCACATCTATAGCCTAAATTATATATTGACAGTGAAGTGAGCAGGCATGATGCTAGGTCCAGCAGAACCTTTATTAATTATTATACCGGCGCTCCGAAGGAGGAGGGGGTGTACTGTTTTACCCTCGTGTGTCATTCCGTCTGTCGTCACAACTTTCATCAAACTTTTCTCTGCAAGGTAAATTTTTAAATTTTGTCAGAAGCTTTGTATTGTCATGCTATATTGTTGGATGCATTTTCAGATCTATCCATTTACTACTTCCTGTTTACCGACTTAGTCAATTTGGTTTTTGTTCTCTATCAGTTTTAATACATCTTTGAGTTTATGATCTTCCAAACGTTCACATTTTATCTGCACTGATGAGACAAAAGTTGTCGAAATGCTCATATGCAGAATTTAAAATTCACAGTAATTTCGGTATTAAGTCATTTTAAGTCATTTTGTGTTATATTGTCAGATACATTTTCACTTAATTAGAAAAGCCTTTAGAAATGTTACTAAATTTAGCTCCGAGCAAGGTTCAAAAGACTTTAACCTTCCACTAAATTACCTTAAGTTGAAATCCTGGAAAATGAATATTTTGTTGTTTGAAGACAAACAGAAAAATATTAATCAAGAACACCCTGCAAGGAAAGAACAACACAGTCTTACTGAACAAGATTTTGATCTTCCAGAAGATTATTACGGTTTTATAGATCGAAATATAAGTAATGAAAGATCAAATAAGGAGAATCATATGAATGATAAAGACCATGGGAACAGAGAAAATCCTAGTGAAGATTCACATAAAATGCATAAAGCTATAGAAGTCCTAAACCAGTAAGTGCGGTATCAATGTGTTGTCATCAGAGACTTTGACTTGCCATCATCATTTTTAAATGAAGGTAAAATTGAAGGACAAAGTTCCTATGATTCCACAAACATCATATAAGAGGCATAGATCCAAACAACTAAATACAAGAACAGGCAGATAAGGATAAAGATAGAAAAAGACTCAAAAGAGCTGAAATTGCTTTGTCTACTCACTCCGAAATTGTAGCAATTGATGATAGTAGCATACCCACAGAATCAAAGTGGCAGAACATGTATAGGAAGAATTCAGATTACAGGGACAAAAAAAGGAGTATTGTAAAACTACTTACCAAAGTGATATATCATGTCAATCTGCCGAAAGAGAATACAGCAAGAGAAAGAGTCAAAAAAATATACCACAAATAGCGACTTTCAGCAAAAAAAAAACGAGACATGAGCAAGAGAAAAAGTCTAGAAAGATATGCGACTGATTTTGAATTCCAGCAACAAAAAAGAGGATACAGTAAAATAAAATATAAGGAAAGGTATGCATCTGTTCATAAATTTAGAGAAAGCAGGAAGAGATATAAAACTAATCTGCAGTTTCAGTCACAAGTAAAAACAGCTAGTAAAGAGAGATATAACAATGATATACAGTTTCAATCACAATTGAAAAAAGCAAGTACGGAGAGATATAAAAGGGACCTTCAGTTTCAAGCTAAAGTCAAAAAAGCAAGTAGGGAGAAATATTTTAAAAACAAACATTTTCGAGATAGACTGAAGATGTTAAATCTCCTCAGATACAAAGAAAATGTTCTGATCAGGGAAAAATATAGACAACGGCTTCGCAAACAGTATAAACATCATGAGATTGAAATCAGAAGGAAAAAGATATTATTGGTTCAGAAGAGAAGAGAAGAACAAAAACGATTGAAGAAAGATTCAATTTGGTTTATCAACAAAGTTCGGGGAAGGTCCTTGTTATGTATGTTCTGTTTTTTTGAAGTTCAAATTCAAAAGCAAGTTTTGGAATGTGATAAGAGCAAATATACCAAGAAAAGTGACAAAAGCATGACAATGGCAAATCATTGCATCAGCAGTCAGTTTTTTACAACTTGTACACATGAATGCCATTTCAGTTGCAATGTACCAAATCATAAATTATGGAAATGCTATTCATGTCATCGACACCTATTGAAAGGAGAATTACCTAAGGATGCAAATATCAATGGGCTACAATTACAACCAATACCTGAACAACTGAAATCATTTAATAGATTAGAAAGACAACTTGTTTCACAGAGGATGCCTTTTATGAAAATTGTTCAGCTGCCAAAAGGAAATCAGAGAGGAGTCATTGGACCTTGTGTTTTCAGTACCTACTGACATAGAAAAGACAAAAAAGATTCTTCCACATAGTGAGGATGACAACTAACTTTTGAGATGTAAACTGAAAAGAAAACTTTGTTTAACAAATATGAATTTGTTAGTACAAAGAGAATTAAAGAAAGTTTGGAATATTTAAAAGAAAATAACTCCTTATACCATGATATATCAATAAATCCAGCATGGCATGATATTATGAAAGATACTGATCAAACAAACAGAGAAGTTGAAGATGATGATGCTGAAGAAGAACAGGAAGATTAGAACACCATCAGACACCTGTTTACAACCTGTAGATATAGGGCAAGAGATGCTTGATCAGCACTTTGATGATATCTTCTGTGTAGCGCCAGGCGAGGGAAAAACACCCAGTAACAATGATGCAGGAGTATGGAAATGAGGCTATGTCCTTTCCAGTACAGTTTCCAGAAGGATGTGATGGGTCTTATGATCACTACAGATAGGAGCGTATAACACGTACCCGCTATTTTCATGCCAGACTCCTTCATGCTGACAACCGATTTTCAAGCGATTCAACATATATATTTTATGCACAGTATTAAACAGAACTAGAACAAGTGATGTCCAAGGTCTCAATTGCAATGCGGAAAAGTAGTGGCACAGACACAGCAGGCAATGTCTTCACAGCCAGTCTTCAGACAGAAATCAGTTGAAAAAACTTCTTACAACAGACCAGGGATATAAATTTCTTACACCAATCCGTGGGACACCCCCCTACTGGCAGACAGCCTTAAGAGATCTAATACAGTTAGGTATACCCACATTCTTTGCTACATTCTCAGCTGCTGATCTCAGATGGACAGAAATTCTAGAGGTACTTATGAGTCAGCAAAACTGTCAAAAATCTGTTGAAGAGTTGGATTGGACTGGAAAAGCCGAACTACTAAGAAATAATCCTGTCATGAATGCTGTGTTATTTGATCATCGATTTCACACTTTCCTGAAAGAAATCATCATAAAAAATAAAGCTATATCATTTCCACCGAATAGAATTCCAGCAGCGTGGTTCACCACATGCCCATTGTCTTTTCTGGATCAAAGATGCACCACTGATTGATAAGGATGATGAAAATATGGTTTGTGATTTTGTTGATAGATGTGTGTCCTGTTTACTTCCTGAAAAGACAGTAGACCCTGAATTACATGACATTGTCAGCAGTGTACAACAACATAGTAAGACCCATTCTAAATCGTGCAAGAAAAAAGGTACAACATGCAGGTTTAATTTCCCTCGGCCTCCATCAGAACGCACATTTATATCCAGACGCAAAGTTTAACAGATCCATCCATACAGCTTACACCACAACAAATGGTATCTAATGCTAAAACTATTCTTCAGAGACTTTGGCATGTAATTCAGGAAGGGACTATTGAGAACATCACTACTCATGATTTATTTGCTTCTGCAGGAATAACTCAAGAACAGTTTGAGGAAGCATCTAATATTTTGACAAAGAGAACTAATGTTGTCCTCCAGCGTAAACCATCTGACACCTGGATTAATCAGTACAACCCTGCCCTTCTCAGATGCTGGAATGCCAACATGGATATACAATACATTACTGACCCATACTCATGCGTAATGTACATTATTGTAAGAGACGGTCGAGTGGTCATCCATACTGTCTAGTTGCGGCATAAAGCAATGAAAACTTTTAAGTTGAAATATTGTATTATATATAGTAATGTTTCAATCATCTGTAGTTTACTCATAATCAATGCAAAAAAATCAATCTGTCGGATAATGGCCTTCCTGTCTTCTCAATAAAAAGATGATTTATAAAAATAATGTATGGCGGGGCGTCGGTATGGTGGGATATCGTATCTTCAGCTTAACGTTACTTTACATATTATATTAATTCTCTTCAGATAACGTGTTTCCTTTGGCAAAAAGCTAACTTTAATAAAATCTTTATAGTGCTTATGAAACCGGAAGTAAACATTCGCCATGACGAATCCTTTGCTTAAGCTTCAGTTCAAAAATCTGCTTATCAAACTTTCATCTCAGCTCAACTTTAATTCATTTACGAAGATTTATAAAAATGCAATTCAGAAAACCATTTTCAATACCTTTCAAATATCTATGTAGGCCAAACAAATTAAAATGTAGCTATATTATAGGTCTATTCAGCTTTGGCCAGGAACTAATAGTAGACTATATTGCGATGTTCTCTCTTCAAGAGCCAGATACGATATACCATCTTACTTCGGCTTCCCGCCTTATATACTCTCAGAAAGCCGGCCAGAAAATTCCTACTCGGCCGGCAGCCCGAACTTTTGCTTACAAAAATGTTAAACATGATTATTTTCCTTGCCGGTCGGTATTAAAAAGAATCTATATATGGAAACAAAGTTATTCTTCAAATTTACCGCTTCAAAAACTTTATATTGTTTAAACCGGCATAACTGTAGAAGCAAGGAGACTGAGAACTTATTGATACAAAAGAAATTAATACGCACAAAAATATAGTCCCTACTCAAGACGCTATGTGAATGAAATATACTTCGTATAATAAAGTAAAAATGTTATTCTGGAAGGCCATCCAGCTTTCTTAACATTATTAACCCTCCCAATAATCATTATATATACAGATAATGCAAAAATAACGATCTCCTATTAAACAAAAAGTTGATTCCAAAATGGAAACACCGAGACTTTGGAACTTACAAAAATGGAATTTTGTTAATATCTCAATTAATTTAGAATGAAATTTGATGCTATGCAAGCAGTAAGTAACTGAATACTCATACAATTGAAAGGTTAACCTTATGAAAAATGAAACTTCGTGAATATTGTGCAAATAAAGATCGAAAGTGGCTTTGTCCAAGTTAAAAAATTAGCGCTACAAAACTTTATCTTAAGAAAGGTGAATAACTATTAAATATTCATTGAAACTTCAGTTAATCAAAATTACCTTTAGTCACATTTACAGTGCTATCATTTAGAAATGATAAAAGCTTGGACAATTACTAGTTTGCACCAAAAAAAAAAAAAAAAAAAATAATGCCCAAAATGACTTATTGAAAGTTAAATATTTATCACATTATATCATATATATCAAAGGCAGAGAGAGAGATGGGAATTGTTCTTGAGAACGCAAGGAAGGAAGCTGCAGAAGGAAATTTTGATGCACAGGTTACAATGAAAAAGATCGGAAGTGCTTACTTCAGACAGCGGGAGGTTAGTGCAAAAGAGGCAGCCTTACAGAGTTTGTGGTCTTCATCTTAAGGAGTCATCACGGAAGGTCCAGTTTGTTCCATCTGGTGAGAATCAAGTTAAGATGAGCCTTCCTTTAAATTTGATAAAAATGAAAGCAGTGCAGTCTGAAGAGGACGACATATGGATGACCACCTTATACGACAGATACAAAGCAAGACCAGATAGTCATGATTTCAACAATCTTTGCTATGCTTCATTTTGTTCACAATACTATACTCTCTCTCCCTCACAATGAACATTGCAAATTCAAATATATGCCAACTACAGAATAATCTTGGTTATATAAGAAAATGTACACTTTGCCGTTGTGAGATACCCTAGATTTTCAGCTGAAAAGAATCCAAAACAACATTATCAATCAGTCTTACAGTTGTTCTTACCACATAGGACAGAGGAACAATTAAAGCCTCCAATATATAAGACATACAAAGAAATGTTTGACAATCAGACCAGCAACTGAACCACAAAGAGTGACAGATATTGTGAGTGCCAACAAGCAGATTTTTGAAATGAATGCAGAGGCTTTAGATATGGCAGAAGAGGATGCCTGGGCTTTAATAGCACCAGAAACTGAGGCAGAGAGATTAGATTGCAATGCAGAGAGAGTTACTTTAGATGATGAAGATGATGATCCGATAATTCCAGAATTAGATACCACCAGAAACAAGACCAGACAAGGCTTGTTGAGTGGTATACATACTCTGTTGTCTGATTTCAATATCATTGCCTTATGTATGTATACCACTCAACAAATACAAACTATGTTGAGAGGCTTGAATACTGACCAGAAATCTATTTTTTATAAAGTAAAACAATGGTGTTTAGATGAGGTAAATTGATTGAATCCCTGCACCATTAAGGATATTCATGAATGGAGGTGCCGGGACAGGAAAGAGCCATCTAATTAAATGTTTAAATTATCAGGCAACTAAAATTTTGTCACCAACTTCAAATAACCCAGATGATCTTGTAGTGCTACTAACCGCACCTACAGCTACTGCAGCATTTAACATCGGAGGAATGACACTACATCAGGCATTTTCCTTGTCTAAGTCACTGCCTTTAACTTAAATATACAAAAGGGATGACGAATTAAACAAACTTCGTTCAAAGCTGCAGTACCTTAAAATATTGATTATTGATGAAATCTCAATGGTTGGGCAACGCATGCTCATAATATGTATCTGAGAGATTACGCCAAATTAAACAGAGTGGAAACGCATTATTTGGGAACATTTGTGTAATAACAGTAGAAGATTTCTACCAGTTGCCACCTGTAAAACAGAAAACATTGTTTGATCTCCGTCATGAGAACTACTTTCCTCTTTGGAGCTTAAACTTTTCACTTGTAACTTTACATATGATCATGCGACAAAAGGATGATGCCAAATTTGCAGAGTTGCTTAACAGGTTGCGAGTTAAACAAAAAAGCCAAAATTTACTTCATTGATGACCTTGTCCTTCTGCAGTCATGTGAACACCATGTAGTCCCATCAGATACCCTTCATGTTTTTTGAACTAACAAAGAAGTGTCAGAACACAATGCCTGCATGATTGAAACAATCTGTAAAAGAACTCAGATGCACAAGATTACGACAAAGATCCCCAGAGCAGTAAATTAACAATAAGAACTTCTCCATATGAAATATCACATGAATACCTTCTCTCCCATTTAATTCTTGGTGACAAAGCAAGGGTAATGCTTTTAAGGAATGTTGATGTATCATGTGGCCTAGTGAATGGAGCTTTGGGAACTGTAGTTACGGTATTACCACCAAAACAAGGTTCATTATTCCCTGCAGGAGTCATGGTTCTTTTTGATAATGAGAAAGTTGGTCCTCAATCAAGCAATTTAGGGGAAAGTAGAAAACATCAGGCTTATAACACCATTTGAGGAAACTCTACAAAATAATGCAGTTAGGTACCAGTTACCACTACACTTGGCCTGGGGGTGTACTATACATAAGGTTCAAGGCATTACTACAGACAAAGCTGTTGTATCTTTAAAGAATATCTTTGCTGCAGGAATGGCGTATGTTGCTCTCAGCCGTGTTCCATCAATTAATGGACTCGTCATAAAAGACTTTGATGACAAAAAGATATACTGTAATTCAACAAATCTCTGAAGCACTCCAACAAATGCCTCAATAATTTATATACTATTAGTAATTTGTTTTTTGAGTATGGAATTCTCAGCTTGTATTGCATCGAGTGCCGAGCACGAGATGTAATACGAGCTGAGAAATCCATCCGAGCAAAACAAATTACTAATAGTATTTTTATCGCTAATTTCGTTATTAATATACACGATATATATGTTTCTTTTTCTACTGAAATATTTTTTTAGGTTAAACATGTATTTTTTAGTTAAATATTGCACTTTCTTTGATGGGATTATTTTTTCACCAAACGTCACGCGACGTGATATTAATACGCTGTTGCTAACGTTCCATAGAGATTGACGATAATATGTTCATATCAGCGCAGTGCAGTGATAATAGAATTATCGTCGCTCGGAAACAATTGAAAATCAAGCGAATTAGCGATAATTGACACCATCAACAATTACACGTGTACAGTTGAAAATTATATGACCATAATACTTCACAATATCCAAGGATTAGTTGCTCACATTTGAAGACCTTCATTCGAATTCAGACACCTATAACATTGATGTTTAACTGAGACATGGTTAGAACAAAGTTCAGTTGCACCATCTTTAGAAGGATATAGATTTATACACAAGACCAGACATTCTTCATATCAGTCTAAAGAAGATGTTTTCCAAAACTACCGAAACAAAGAACATGGTGTTGTAGGTACCAAACAATCCAAACAGTGCTCTGAAATAATGCTTGATGTTTATAAACATGGAATGTGTTGTAACATATATACATGAAATTAACACCAATATTGTACTTGTATACAGACCAGAATGGTACACCTCTTCACTTTTTAAAGAGGAAATGTATAATATGCTGCAGACATTGCCTCAACACAATAGTGAAACCTCCAATTTAATATTAGGAGAATTCTCAACAAAAGTTCTCATATTAAAACATTCATGTTGAAGGTCAGTGGAACAGCAAGGTTCCACTCAAATAGTTATTGGTTCAACAACAGATGGTAATACCCTCCTGGACCATGTGTATCTTAATGGAAAATTACAAGTGAACATTCAAATCAATACAAACTTATTATAGCTACCACAACATGGTTGAATTAAGGGTTAAAACTGGTACGCTATGTTACAAATGGTAGACCATTGTCCAATCCACTTTACTGCTGTTTTTATGGTGGGTGTGTTCAGTTTTAATGGTTTGTTTAACTGGACTCCTATTTGTACAATTTAGATGATGATTACAGTATTGATGTTTTTTTCCAGTGGACTCCTGTTTGTATAGTGGGATGTGTACAGTTTTTATGATGATTACAGTCTTGATGGTTTGTTCCACTGGACTCCTGTTTGTATGATTGGATGTGTACAGTTTTAATGATGATTGCAGTATTGTTTTTTTCATTTGACTACTACTATGGTGGGATGTGTACAGTTTTTATGATCATTGCAGTATTGATGGTTTATTCCACTGGACTTCTAGTTGTATGTGTACAGTTTTTATGATCATTGCAGTATTGATGGTTTGATAGACTTCTGTTTGTATGGAGGGCTGTGTACAATTTTTATGATGATAAGAGACTTGATCGTTTGTTCCACTGGACTCCTGTTTGTATGTTGGGATGTGTACAGGTTTTATATTGATTTTATACAGTATGGACGGTTTGTTACACTAGACTCCTGTTTGTATTGGGATCTGTACAGTTTTTATGATTATTACTGTATTGATTGTTTGTTGAACTTGACCCCTGATTGTATAGGGATGTGTACAGTTTTTATGATTACAGTATTGATTGTTCTACTTGACACCTGTTTGAATGGTGGAATGTGTACAGTTTTTATGATGATTACATTGGTGATCGTTTGTTCCACTTGACTCCTGTTTGTATGTTGGGATGTGTACAGTTATTATGATGACTTTATACAGTATGGGTAATTTGTTCTACTGGACTCCTGTTTGTATGGTGGGATGTTCCACTTAACAAGTGGACCCCTGTTTGTATAGTGGTATGTGTACAGTTTTTATGATTATAGTATTGATTGTTTGTTTCACTTGACTCCTGTTTGTATGGTGGGTTATGTACAGTTTCTATGATGATTACAGTATTAATTGTTTGTTCAACTTGAATCCTGTTTGTATGGTTAGTAGTTGATATGGGAAAAAATCTGCGGTTTTCAAAAAACGTTTTTTGAAAACCGCAGATTTTTTCCCATATCAACTACTACCTACGGGACTATAGAAAAAAACAGACATGTAAGATTTGTTATTCACTACAGTTGAGACGCGTAAAACGGGCTAGATTTTTAATGAGGTCTTAGTTCTCTCACATTTTTTACGTTGCTTCCGGTTTAAGCATTTCATAAGTAAGACAAAAATCTTCAAATTAGGACTTGGTACATAACACGGGTTATACATAACAATGACGTGTATCTTTGGTTCTATACTTTTGATTCCTATATGTTTCTAATAAGTTTGATAGATCATGACCAGTTACTCTCTCTATAACGAATATATTGCGAAAAGGATAATATAAATATACGATTTCCCCTCGAATATCAAGTATTTCGTAAAAACCATATACCTTTGTTTTTATTTTTTTTTTAGATTGGTCAAATCATATGCAAGCATTTTTTTTACCTGATTTTTATGAGTCAAACATTATTACTTACCACAACGGTTATGCACCCTCCTACCTGAAATACACTCATGGTTTTTTTTATCTAACAAATATTCGGGTTATAAAAAATGACAACGATTCCCGTATATTTTTCAGAAAAGTCTAATACGAATAATTTTAGATCAATACAAGGAGCAAAAAATATGCCGAGTGATTTTTTCCGCTTACTCAACGTGGGGCCATCTGGGTCGGGCAAGACAAATTTGCTAATGCACCTTTTATTTAAACCCTTATTGTATTACGACAAAATTATTCTTTACGCAAAGAACTTAGAACAACATTACTATAAGGAACTAATTCGAAGATTCGAGGAAATAGTGGAAAAACTAGGTGTGTCTCTGGAAGATTTATTACAACTATCTTCTGATAAAGTTAAAGACATCGACTGCGAGGACCGAAGTATCTGACGGCAGTGCCGGTGACAAACAAAAAATCGAAATTTTTGACGACTGTATTTGTTCACAACAAGATCAATCTTCTATTGTGAAATACTTTATAGGCGGAAGGCACAAGAAAATGAGCGTAATTTATTTGATTCAGTCCTATTTTCGGATACCCAAAAACTGTCGTCTGAATTGCAATTTCTACGTAGTGTATAATTTTCCTAGTAAAAAGGAAAGAGAACTTATATCTTCAGAACTTCATGTCTCAAAAAATACGCTTGATTTAACTACTAAAAATAAATATTCTTTTCTGTATCTTAACTTACCAGAGAAGAAAATATTAAATTGTTTTGATCGGGAAATACAATCTTAAGTTGTTAAAACAAATTACTTTTAATGACAAATACGTTTTCTTAACTTGTTAAAATCTATTTAATCTCCTTATTGTACTTCTAATAGGTAATCAATACACCTTAGTGAAACTGCGACAAAAATCAATACGACGTCAAGTTCAAGCTGTTGGTAGTTTTCCATTTATAATTACAACGTACATCGTTAGGTAAACAACGACATATATTTTTGTATTTGTGTTTACTATTAAGCGGTATAATAGACTAATTTTTTATGGTATGTTATTTCAGGCAGAGGAAAAAATAATAATAATGGATAGTTATAATACGGATAGTGATTTTATAAATCAGGATATAAAAACAGCAACCCGGAAGAATATTCTAGATTTATCACGCCTTGCTGGATTAAACTTTTCTCGGACTTGTGGAGGAATTTGTGCGTGTTTTTTTTTTTTTTCAGGGATTTAATAAATAAATAAATTTATGTGGACTGTCTACCGTCTGCTAGACAAAGCACATAAACCTCATGAATTTATACGGACTGCGGTAGACGGCAGCTTCCTATAGGGACAGATATATTCTTATCCAAGAAAATTCTTCTCTTGTATTCGTTTTTATTTGCACATCTCTCAAAGTTTGTGAGGTGAAGAATACTGAAATGATCAATACTTTGTTCTTTAGATGTCCTATTTAGATGTACTTTTTTCATGCTTAATTCTCTTGTGTTTTTCACTTCTTCGCCCTTCAACATCTTGTTAAAATCTTCTTGAGTTAACTTAGTTTTATTTAGCCCTTTTCCCTTTGTCTTAACACTAATTACATTGTCTGTATCTATCGTTATATGACTATAGTCATGTATAACTTAGGTGCAATATAAACCGCCTTAATTATCTTGGCGTTTTTCTTATAGTCATTAGCTAAATCACCTAAGTTATTGCCATTATAATTAGATATTAGTTTTGCTTGCTCACCGGGCACATGAAGACTATCAGTATCAGTATAATAAAAAGCTAACTCTGTTTTGTTTTCCGGTTCAATCTAGTCATTTGATCATACATAATCTTGTGGCTATAAGCCAGAACAAAAGCACCAAAATGTGAAGGCTTACTGATCTTATCAACCGAGTCAATCTAGGATTAAGATCCGAGTAAGTAACCTGACACATACCAAGTGGATGAAATTAGTTCTAGATCAGTGATTATATATTTATGATGAAAGGACCAATATTCATTATTATCCTTTATTGTCTTGGTGTGATTGAATATTGGTTTTTGTATCATTTTTCCGTAAAGACCATTCATTAGTAACTTCGACAGGGTAATACACCGAACACTTCCTTTTTGACTTGTTTTCTTGGTCTGAAAGAATTTCTGTATATAATCATAAAACACCTTACTAGTCTCTTCCCAGTAATATCCCTCGATGATGTTGACGTCATAACCATATTTAATCATTTGTTCTATATCAACTGAAGTATACCAACCTTCCGCGTCTTGTAGATCCCATTTAGTTGCTCCTTTTTCGTCCTTTCTTGCTACTACTGGATGAAGCAGTTTCTTATTCGAAATATACTTGACTTTATATATCCCCATTTTACCCTTTATGCCTTCGGTGGTATATTTTCTTTGTCCCATTGGATATTCGTGTAACATACTGATTGGATAAAGGGACACAACATCTACGTTTAACAAGTAATCAGTTACATCATCGTAGGCTTCACCGAATTGTTCAGACACAAACTCAGTCTTGCTCTTGTAGCATCTTTCACCATAAATACTCTTTCTGATATTTTTCTCCATCTCTGTTGAATCAGACAAGTCAACCATAACTCCTTTAGGTATGTGATCTTTCCACATGTCGAATCCCAGAGAACTAGTCGAGATGAAATTAGTAATATCTCTACGAAAATCTTTGCAACATTGGTTGTTTAACTTGTTGAACAACTCTTGTAGTCCAAGTACATCAGACTGTAAATAAATAAGACACTCATTTCTTAGTTGATCAGACATGTCTTCCCACCTACAAGCTTTAGTATGATCAAATTCTCCTTTTTGTACTTTGCAAGCTTGTTTCAAAGAACCGACGATATGTTTCATAAGATCAAAACAATGTATTTTATCTCGTTGCAAAGTAATTATGCTTCCGTTGTGTATAATTATTTTTTCTGGAGCTAACTCTAGTTTATTCATGCTCTTAGCTAAGCGTTGACAATAAAATCCTTGTTTTCTACGGCGGTTTTGCTCAACAAATATCGTACAAAATTATCGACGCAATCATCACCAGCGTAGTAACAAAAACCTCCGTCTTTCTCAACAAATCCTAGGATATATGGTGTATGAACCTTATAATCGTCAACAATTTTTGTGTAAGTCTCTATATCATAGTGAATTACGTTGGGGTTTAACTCTTTACTCTTTCTTGTTTTTCGGATCAAATACATTTTTCTTTATTACCGCCTGATAATAACCGGATGTGTTATCATTGCACTTATGTTTTTTCTTATATCTAGTACCGCAACGAGAACAAACAACCTGACAAGTATGTTTTTCGCCAAAATACGTATCGCCACAAGATAAACACTTCTTCTTTTCTGTCCCTTAGCTAGTTCTACGGTGGTTAAATGTTCCTTGCCGTAATGCTCTTTTGTCTCTTCACAGAATAAACCGACAGGTAACTGATACCTTTTTATTATGTCCCACGCTACTGGCACCGGCACGGTAGTTTTAGGAGCCAACCCATATACTCTTCGTATCTCATCACAGACAGTGATTGTAGGATTAAAATCTGGTTTGAGTGCCTTTAAACATCGAAAGAAACAGTTATTATTAGTTGATAATAGGCGTTTCCTTTAGAACTCAGAAATATTATACCAACTGTAAGTCATACTATTTATCTGAGACAAAACAAATACATACTGTTTGTTTTTATCTAGTTCCAAGGGTTGTTCGAACTCGGTCACAAAATTAGAAGGGGTTCCTCTACCGGTATGACTAGAAAGTGTTAGCATTCGTTCCATTTTTTATTACTCGAAATATTTTCTATAAATTCCTTCATGCTGTTCTTCCGTCATATTCTTATTTGACAGAAGAGTGCTTATACCCTCGTTTATTATCTCGTCGTTGTTGTTACCAGCCTCGATACCAGCAATAAGAAGCTCTAACCGATCTACCAGCTCTGTTGGAATGTTTTTATATTTGCCACTCGACTTTACTAAAGGATGTTGCGACAGCGTAACTAGTTTTTTGAACATACGCTTTGCAGAATCAGAATACTTTTGTTTAGGATTGTACCTCTTTGTTACTAAGTCAATGAAGTCATCATCGACTGATCTGTCAATTACTTGTTGTCCTTTTTTCTCTAGTCCATACAACTTGTTGTGTTCAAGAAGCTGTTCTAAATCTAACAGTAAATTAGAAAAGGAACCGTTAGCGTCTATTTTATATGACCCCTTAATTTTTTCCAGTTTTTTCCCCTGTAATTTCTTGTAATACTTTCTATTTTTGTCCTGGAGATATAGGACATTCTAATATACTTCTTATTCCGCCCCGGATTTCATGTCCTAACTTCTCATTCATACTTATTGCCATATCGATCTTTTGTTGGTTAAGTCAGGTCAGTGCCTTCTAGTTCTTCCTCGGCGTCAAACCGGGTTATGTTAACACCACCTGGTTGCATTTCAACTATCTGTGGTCCCGAAGGCGTTTCACCCGATGGTCCCACCTGCGGCTCATCCGGGTCATCCGGGTCCTCTGGTTCATCCGGGTCCTCTTTCGCAAGAGGTTCAGGTGGAACAGGAATATCCATAATATAAGTTAAGGGAATTAGTTGACCGACTGCCGAAGGTGCTGCCGCTGGTATTGCAGCAACTGCTTTTGTTACTGGTTCAAAGAATTCCTCGAGTTTATCCGACCGTACACTTTCTTATTCTTTCTTCTTCCTTCTTCTTGATGTAATCCTGTACCACTTTCTCTGCTTTTGACTTCTTTTGAGCTAATTCATTTAATTCGTTTAACATTCTTTTCTTCCTAATATAAAAGTAAAACAATGCGTATATTTAATGAAATTCCTGAAGAGGTGTCAGAAGATGCATCAACGGAGAATAATTTTGATGTAGTGCTTAGTAAGTATGCGAGCAAGGCTCTGTTAGACAAATATTTCCGTAAAGGACAAGACTTAGACATGGGTGGGTATAAAATCACAGGTCTTTCACCCGGTTCCGGAAACAACCACGTAGCAACAATAAAGCAAATAAGCGATACTTTCTTTCCTGCGGTAGCGCGTAAAGACCTAGACATGAATAAGAAGTATATTCGACCCAACCTGTGCGGTAAAGAAGTAGCTGCAACAGAAAATAGACACACAGAAACGGAACTTTTGAGCGGAGTTTGCTAGTAAGGATTTTGTTGCTGCAAATGAACGAGAACTAAGAAAAGACTTGCACAAACAGTAAATAAGACCAATTCACCCATCACAACTTGAGAAAAAAATAAGTGCTGTTTATACTGAGACTGAGGTAGACGCTAAAATTTGATGCATTAGACCCTGTTTATACTAAGACTGAGGAAGACGCCAAGCTAGACCCTATTTATACTAAAACTGAGGTAGACGCTGTTACGGCACATATTGTCGCCCCTGCACATATTGTCGCCGGCGACAATATGTGCAACTGTATCGGCACATATTGTCGCCCTGCACATATTGTCGCATACAAATATTGTCGCCGGCGACAATATGTGTAGTTCATTTTCGGCACATATCGTCGCCTGTTTTAAAAGAACTTGTTAACAACAATTTTGAGTTGCCAGTGTACTTAACCAATTCTGAGTGATTGGAAATAAAATAGCTTGTGTTTCCACGAATATTGAGATAAGAAGAAATAATTAAAATGTTAGGGGACGACTATTTAATTGTCGGGGAGGGCATTGTCAATTTTGGTTGAAAAAAAATTATTTATTACCATGTCAATCTCTTACAAAGTACTTATTTTTACAAGATGTCACTTCAAATTATTTATTTGTATTTTCATCCAAAAATTTCTATTCAAAACAAAATGAATATTTATTTTTGTGACAAGTATCATTAGAATATTTATTTTGACCGGCAGCAAGATTATGATTAAATTATCTATTTACAGAATCTCCCAATCCTTCTCCTGAAAATCAAATGTCCGTCCCTTTAGAAGGGCCTACTACGTTAGTGACAAAATACCAAAAAAATATGGAATGGTACCAAATGAAGCTGCTTAGGGTGAAAAACTTCCATTTCACACACATCCATAGACGCTAAAGACTCCTCCTCAAGCTGCTTAGATGAACTTGAATGCTTTAAAGGTTATTCAAAGCTATCCTTCTCGCCATATCTGTAAGTTTCATGCATACAGATTATCACAGGAACTATCGGAACTGTGAGGAAATGTTGGGCCCTCAGAAAAAACTTAATCTACATGTATCTCGAATTAACTTTACATTTTTTTGTTGTTTTGTTTTGCTTTTACCCGAACCCATTTGTTCTTTTACTATCAACCTGATACAAATTCGTACGGTTTATAAGTATAATTGTTCACAATAGTTCGTGACACAAAACTGTCGTTCTAAAGTTTTGATTCTGAAGATTAAGATCGAATCTACTTCACACCAAATCCAGGTGTTCGCGATAATTATCTCTGGTGCTTTTCTTTCCATAAAAGAATCTTCATTTCGATCTCTTCCTATGATATTTTCTTTCTAAGAATTTTCTTCATAGGCTCACCTCGCTTTGCCAGGGCGAACTGAAGAAATCAGAGTGCGTCCCTCGTTCTTCCGTCGTATAACTTTTTTGTTCGGTGATCTTCTAGGGAATTCATTGCTGCATGGATTCACTTTGCGTCCGTCGTCCGTCCGTCGTAACTTTTCCTTTTGATCTACTTCTAGAAAATCGCGAGAAGGATTTGTATAAAACTTGCACCTTTCCCTAATACAAAATGGTCGCAATGTGATATACTTGTTAAGATTTTCTTCCAGAGGTCGGCTGAATGAACCAAACCTGGCAATGGTTCTTAAAATATGCTAATGAGGTGCTTTTAATTTGGCAGCGAAAGTTACTCAAATTGCGGGCAGCTGGAAACTTAGATTAGCATTGGTCTGTATTAAAATGCACACAAAAGTCATTTAGAGAACCACAAATTGGATTTATTAAAATTTTGTTCCAATGGTTCTTATGGAGTGATGACTGATTGCTGTTATTTTCTGTCCTGAAACTTTTTTATAAATACAGGGGCGGATCCAGGCAATTTGAAAAAGGGGGTTTAAATTAGAAGTGAAATGAAATTTCGACGAACGGAGCGAGGCGCGAAAAGTTTTGGGGATTTCTTGGTAAAACATCAAGATATTCATTGAAAAATACATGATTGTCCAAAGAAGGAGTTCCAACCCCTGGACCCCCTCCCCCTGTGGATCCGCCAATGAAATAAATGACTATCGGTGGATAATGGACGATCAAAAGTGGGTGCCAGGTGTTGGAACCCTTTTGTTTTGGAAATATTTAACTTTCTGCAGAATTAAGGCAAAAATTGACCCCAACACCTGCAGAAGTCAGCTCGAAATCCTCCCTTTTTTACTGACTGGATCTACCGATGGCGAGGCACGCAATTAATGTTAATCATATTTGAAATTCAAATGCATATAAAGATCTAAAGAGATTTAATTAAATACAAAGTTTGGCCAGGTGTAAAGATTGTAAGGGTATATATAGGAAAAAGAAAGGAAACGGGGAATGTGTCAAAGAGACAATGACCCAACGACTCAAAGCCACCATAAGATCTTCAATGAACGGTGAAAAAAACCCCACACCTAACGGCAGGTCGGAGTCGGCCCCTGAATAAAGAGTAATCAAGTTCAGCGAAATAAACAACATCCTAGACTCTTATAGACATAAAGTAAACTAACTAGAAAACAGACAAGACACATATGTGTACATTTTATTTACTACAAATTAAAGAAGCATCAATTTATTTTTGGGGTGAGGCTTGGTTGGAATTTTGAAAAAAAAGTAACTATCCATTATAATGATAAAAAAAAGGTCGGGAAAATGTGGACTAAAAAATTGATGGGATCCCAATAAAATAGGGGAAAAAAGGTGCTCGAGCAAGAGTGAGTGCGTGTCATCAATTAACTCATGCAGTTGAACGCCTTTTAATCCAAGGTGAGCTTTTCCTATCACTTTGCGTCTTTCGTCCCTCCGACGTTAATATTTCATTCAAAGATCTCCTCTGAAACCTTTGGGTATATTGGAAGCAAACATTTTAACAATGATGGTTCCTTTTCAAATTCATGTCCGACTGGTCCGCGATTCATCCAAGATAGTCGCCAGGGGTTCAAATAGTGTACAATTGGAACGTTTGATAAACATATTCATATATCTTCTTCTCTGAAAAAACTTGCTAATTTAGAACCAAACTTATAGGCCTTTTCAAAAAATAATTTGGTCCGCCCTTCGGTTTCGGCATTTAAATACAAATAAACAGTTCCGTTATCGACCCAACACGACAAGTGATGTTCAACCTGAAAATAGTTCATAAAACTGTTCATATTTAGATTACTATGTCATTGTTGACTGTGGTTTACTGTGACATTGCACTAATTTTGTTATAATTAAAATGTATTCAGGGTTTAACTTGTTAGACAACAATCTTACGAGTGATAACCGCAAGCGAAGAGTGTTTGTACCTCCATTTGATGGGAGAGTTCAAATTCAGAAAAAGATAACAACACTTTTTTGAAAATATAGTCACAATGGTTTTTACGTGGTACCCTCGAAAAGGGTATCCGAGAAATCGGTACCTCATCGAAAATGGCCGCAATCATGGAACATAGCTTATTTTCAAACCTTCTGTAACTATTGGCCAATCTAGAATCAAACTAAGTCACAATGGTCCTTAAATACATCAGGCAGGTCCACTCCTCAACTAAGATGGCCGCCAGGGAAAGCACCCATGGTAAACACATTAAAAGATTAAAAAACCCACCGGGTTTTATCAGAACCAAAATATGAATGGTCTTTACTTTGTACCTCAGGCAGGCATTGAAGATGACCGCCAGATGGAAGCCACTTTAACATTGACCCTATGGAAAACACACACAAAGATCTTCTCTTAAACCTCAAGGCTAGCTGAATTGGAATAAAATTTTATCACAATGGTCCCTTCTAAAAGCGGTGTAATTCATCGAAGACGACTAGTGGAAAACACTAAAAAAGATTTTCTCATAAACTATTACTCCGAATAGAACGGATCTTAGTCGTAATGTCTGTAGGGGGTATCTTCCGAAAAAGGGTATTTCATAGGTCAGTACCTTATTTACGATGACCGCTTGAGAGAAGCTTAGTTTAATACTGGAGCCTTGGATATCTAATTCAGTAGAACTAAACTTGGTCACTATGATCCTTGCATGGCCACTTCTGAAAAGTTTTTCAAGAAGTCCACACCTCATAAAAGATGCTTCCAGTTGGGAACAAGTGGACCAAATCGGAATACATTTAGAGATGCATTACGACCTTTCTGTAAGTTTTCATGCAGTTTTGAGCACTTTGAATTTTCCCGCCTTTTTTATTGTTTCCATTGCAACTGTCGCCATTTTGAATGTTTTGACAAAAAACTAATCCCTTATATGATATACAACATTTCTGTAGGTTTTCATGCAGTTGAGCACTTTTAATACTCCCACCTCTTTTGTCGTTTCCATAGTAACGGTGCCATTTTGAATATCAATCGACATTCTTGTGCAGCTCTTAACATTGGTATCATGTTCCTGCTCAGTTTCATTAAAATCTGATTGGTAATCACCGAGATATACCACCGGGCAAATCGTCAAATAATTTTGTAAATTTTCTTTTCTTTTTTTGCTGTTTCCGTAGCAACGGTGCCATTTTGAAAACCAAAGGACCTTCTTGCACAGCTAGACGGTCTTTGTTCCTGCTCAGTTTCATTCATATCTAATTCTTGGTCTGCAAGATCTGCAAATGACAAATCATCAAACAATTTTGTCAATTGCACACCTCTGTGCTGTTTCCATGACAACGGTGCCATTTTGAAAATCCCTAGACTTTCATTGGTATCTATGCTACTACTTAAGTTTCATTCAAATCTGATGAGTGGTCTTCGAGATCTACCCCGGACAAATTTTTCCAAAAATTTGTCGATTTTCTCGCCCTTTTTGCTGTTTTCATAGCAACGGTGGCATTTTGGAAGTTCACAGACCTTCCCGCATAAATAGATTTTGGTATCCATGTACCTGAAAAGCTTCTTTACGATCGGATCGATGAAAAATATCCGAGTTTTAGCCCAGACAAATTCCGATGCGGAAAGAACAATAATAAGCTATAACTGTGTTCGCAGAGCGGAACACAAAGTCTCCTAAACGAACTCCCATTTAAGATTTCTGAGGAATATCAGACCCCCTTTAAAAAGATGAGCAGAGGTTCCCTTTATAATTTATACATAAAGTGGACATCAAAACATAACGTACAACAGAAAACTCGATTTTCTCAAAATTATAGGTTTTTAGCTTGGTTTCTATGGCAATTATCCATTACAAACAATTTTAGGCCTCGTTTAAAAAAATGGGCAGGGGTTTCTCCTTATTACCTAGGAAATGCTTATCTCTGTAATGAAAATTCAATGATCAACAGTAATATGTTTTTCTCAAAACTATAATTTGGCATGGTTTCCATGGCAATGGTATCTAAACTGAAATTTCCAATGCCGTAGAACTTGATCTTACATCACACACAACCTTCCTATGAAAATTGACTGGGCTAGTGATAATGGTTTTTAAGATACAGTGAAAGCATCCAAAATGTCATTTCCCATAAAGTTACTATAGGACGACCCTACCCCTTTTGATAACTCCAAAAGCACCCTTTGAAAATTTTGGATGATTGCACATCTAGATACATAGGGCTAATATACATGTACCAGCAACATGAGCAAGTTTGAATCCTCTAGGTTCAATGGTCTCTGAGATCTGCTTCGGACAAGTCCATCCGGACGAGACTGAGAAGGAAAGATGGTTGAAAAATAATAATTAAATGCAACAAAAACAATAAGTCTCCCAACTTCGTTTGGGAGGCTTAATAATAAGAAACGGAATAAAAACTAGATTTGCAATTGCGAGCAATAGCCGATGTCACCCCATACCACCAATTTTGATGATTCCATCTGATTCGCAGTCTCAAATTTTAACTAAAAATCAATTTTCGGTGAAATCGGACAAAGTCGGACTTTCTACGTATTTCTGCCGCCATCTTGGAAAGGGCGGCCGTTTTGATTTTTTTTTTTTGTCGCATAGATTCCTTCCTTTCATCTTACTAAACAATTATACAAAATATGAACTAATTCCTCTCAGCAGTCCCTGAGATATAGAATCCCCAATTTTTCAACGTAAATTGGCGGCCATCTTGGAAATGGCGGCCATTTTGAAAATTTTAAACTCACAGCATATAACTTCAGATGGTAGTCTAACTTTTTGCAAAGTTTCAAATGATTCCATCAAGCCATTTCAAAATAATCGCTCGGACAAAATTTATTGGAAGAAGAAAAAAGAAAACAAAAAGAATAATAACTAGATTTGCAATTGCAAGCAATAGCCGATGTCACCCCAGACAACAGATTTGATGACCCCATCTTGTTCGCGGCCTCAAAATCTACCTAGAAATCAATTTTCGTTGAATTCCGACAACATTGAAATTTTGACGTATTTTGGCGGCCATCTTGGAAATGGCGGCCGTTTTGAAAATTTTAAAGGTACAGCATACAACTTCAGATGGTGATCTAACTTTGTGCAAAGTTTAATCAATTGGTCCAGCCACTTTCGAATAATCGCTCGGACAAAAATTATTGGAATAATAATAATAATAATAATAATAATAACCAGGAGAAACGTAGAATAACAACATGTCACCCCGACAAAGTCTGGGGTGACATAATAATCAGAAGAAACGTAGAATAACAACATGTCACCCCGACTACGTCTGTTGTGACATAACAATAAATTCCCACAAACTTCGTTTGGGGACTTAATAATTCAATTCTAAAAACATTCCAGTCAGTGCATTGTAGACAGATGCTTTCGAGAGATCAATGCATTATATCAAGTGTTAATAAACGTATGGACGTGAACTGAACAATTTCAATTCAAAAGGTACAAATACTTACATATTTCATAATGTATAGTTTCAAGTGGCGACAATATGTGCCGGTATATTCGGCACATATTGTCGCCTTCAGTGACGTTCTTATGGCATTCATAAAACCGGCACATATTGTCGCCGGCGACAATATGTGCCTTTAATGTCCAGCACATATTGTCGCCGGCGACAATATGTGCCGTTAAGGTCTGCACATATTGTCGCCGGCGACAATATGTGCAGGGGCGACAATATGTGCCGTAACAGTGTGTATAAATCTATCGAATTACTGAAGTCTATGTTATAAATTATCTCCCTTTGAATATATTAAAAAAAGATTTACCTCCCTTCTAACCCACTCATTAATTGATTGATTGATTGATTGATACTTTATTTCCTCCATAAATTGAAGAGTACAAATTTAAATTAAATACAAATGCTACAAATACATTATTTCAAAACAACAAA
>MJUU01062686.1:1200-14111 GCA_002080025.1 Modiolus philippinarum
TGTAATAAATCTTCCAGAGACACACCTAGTTTTTCCGCTATTTCCTCGAATCTTCGAATTAGTTCCTTGTAGTAATGTTGTTCTAAGTTCTTTGCGTAAAGAATAATTTTGTCGTAATACAATAAGGGTTTAAATAAAAGGTGCATTAGCAAATTCGTTTTTCCAGATCCACTTGGGCCCACGGCAAGTAACCGGAAGTAATCACTCGGCATATTTTTTACTCCTTGTATTGTTTTAAAATTATTCGTATTAGACTTTTCTGAAAAATATACGGGAATCGTTGTCATTTTTTATAACCCGAATATTTATTAGATAAAAAACCATGAGTGTATTGCAGGTAGGAGGGTGCATAACCGTTATGGCAAGTAATAATGTTTGACTTTTATAATAAAAAATCAGTTAAAAAAAATGCTTGCATATGATTTGACCAATCTAAAAAAAATAAAAACAAAGGTGTATGGTTTTTACGAAATACTTGACATTCAAGGGGAAATCGTATATAGATATTATCCTTTTAGCAATATATTTGTTATAGAGAGAGTAACTGGTGACGACCTGTCAGACTTACTAGAAATATATAGAATTAAAGGTGTAGAACCAGACATACACGTCAGTGTTATGTATAACCCGTGTTATGCTTAAACCGCAAGCAACGTAAAAAATGTGAGTGAATTATGAATCTAGCCCGTTTTACCCGTCTAAACTGTAGTGAATAACAATTGCTTATTTTCGTTAGTCCCGTAGATAGTAGTTAATACCCTTTTCGGGTGCACATTTTCCGAAAAGTTTTTCGGAAAATGTGCACCCGAAAAGGGTATTAACTACTATTTCATTCATAAAGTCTATTGTAACGTCATCGTTACCAGGCTTTCAGATAGCGCGGCAAACGTTGATAACCGTGCTGAACCATTGAATATGCACCGAAAACACTTTAAAGTCATTGGAGAAAGAATACATACTTCCGATTGCTCCTGGATTACGATATTTCTCCATTCTCGATAGTTAAATTTCTGATTTTAACATGCTCGCATGTTGAAAATCACAAATTTAACTATCTCGAACTGGAGAAATATCGTAATCCACTTGATCCGGAAAGATATACTATATTTACCTTTTATTGGTCACAATATACAATGATGATTAACTGCTGAGATATCTTTATTCGTGCATGGACTTCCATTTTTGTGGTGCATGGACTTCCTTTTTGGGGTGCATGGACTTCCATTTTTGGGGTTTTTGTACAAATTTCTTTTTCATGGGTACTTAAATTCATGGTTTTAACATCGTTTTGGACTGGTGGTTCGGTTCCTTTTTACCTTAATTCCTAAATATTAAGACTAAAATGTAAAATAGGCATTTCGTTAGAAATTTAATTTCGTTGTATTAATCCGAGATAATTGGAACCTCCAAAAAGTACTTTTACAGTAATTTGAAAAGACAAAGTGACCATTGCAATTCGGTTTGAGCAACTAAATACCAAGTTACTTAAAATCTAGTTCCTATGGATTTCAATTTAGAGACATTACGGAAACGATACAAGAAAATAACGTCACTGTTCGTGTGCGTGTGTTTTTTTTCCTGAAAATGACGTAATGATAAACCATTCATGGGTTCTAATATGTAGATTACTAGAGTATATTTAAGTCGGAACAAAATAAATGAATAATAGAACGTCATCAGGTCGTGATTCATATTTTTGTATGGAATTATGAGTTGTAAACAAGTGTGTGACCTAGGGTGGAGAAACAAAAACTCTCATATTATCTGCTGTATATCAAACAGTTGAAAAATAATCAAAAACTGTAATTACAATTAAATAATGCTCTCCATTAAAATTATTTAGCCAAGGTATCGTTTGAACAAATTCCTGAATTCCTGTGATCATATATATTATTTAATGTATTACACTT
Source organism: Modiolus philippinarum (assembly GCA_002080025.1). Lineage (NCBI taxonomy): Eukaryota > Metazoa > Mollusca > Bivalvia > Mytilida > Modiolidae > Modiolus > Modiolus philippinarum. The sequence continues at coordinate 3,111 of MJUU01062686.1, forward strand.
TATATGAAGTAGCAGATATGAATTGATTGCAATAAAAACCTGCAACTTCAGTCCTGACGGGCTTTATTTCTGTTAGATTTACTTTCTAATTACCATGTGGCTGAAGGTCAAATTTCAAAATGACATGCCTTGGTACTCAAATGCAGTTGCGGGGGGTACTAGTCTGGCTTTGCCGGCATCTCTAGTTAGTTCTAACAAAGTCGGTCCAAAAGGTAACTTGAAGACCACTTGACCCAAACCAAATCATTTACACGGGTTTATTAAAAATGTACTCAGGACAATGTTTGTTAATGGTTAGCAACAGACGCAGTCCTGGGCATCATCCCAAATTAAACGCGAGTTATAACTTTAATACAAAGTCGGTCCAAAGAGATAGCTTCAAGGAAACCACCTAACCATAACAAAATTATTAATGCGACTTTCCTATACTGCACATGTATGTGTGTAAGGGCTTACCTATCCTTCGCTGATCCTTCTGGTTATAGGAGGTGTAGGATGGTCGGACTAACATCGGAAACTCCGTTCTTAGTTTCATCTAAATTTTCATTTATTTCAGCGCGTTGCCAATTGAATTCTTTTCCTCGTGAAGTTTGAGATGATCATAACCAGATGAGGACCCGCCCACCATAATTAAAATTTTTCCCTTGCGTTTGGAGGATTACACCTCAAGAAATATTCACCTATTTCAAAAGATCATTTTTTGTTGTTTTTTTTCTGAATTTTCGCAGCAGTTTTCAGTTTTTCATTTGCGAATTCAAACATCTTTTTTCCATTGCAGATTTTACATATTCTACATATTATGTTGGACATACTTTTTCGTTTTGGAGGTGTTCTTTTCAATTAATCTAAATAATGACCTCTCTGCCTAACATGGATTTGGACTTCATTTTCTTCTTGCATGCTCTGATGCGCGATATGCCAATAAAATGTATGGTATATGATCATCCGAATCTAGTTTACAAGCATTAGCAAAGAGTGAAAAAATATTTAAAGTACCTTTTAATATTTGGATTAAACCTTCGGTCTGTATGGAGTAGTAACTGCACTTTGTTTAACACGTAGACTTTGACAAACGGCTTGAAATAGATGTTTCAAAGTTTAAAACCAGATCGCTATGTATTTGAGTTGGACAGTCAAAGCCGACGTTTAAACTGCAAATTGAATTGCTGTTGGCAGAGGCTATGTGTTCTTACAAATAAACTCATTCTGACATATAATTTTTGCTTTGTCATCCGTCTGTTTGTCCGTCTTTTATTACAATTTTCATCAGATTTATCGACTTATATCAGTAGGAAACAGTTAACATTAAAAGTAAAGGATTATTTAAATTTCTTTTGGTGGTCAATCGTAAAGTCTATCAGCACTGTTCTCTGATACTTTGATCTGCAGTATAAGGGCTTTTCTTCGGTTATGTAGGAAGGGAAAATAGATATTTTATATATTTTGATCTGCAGTATAAGGGCTTTTCGTGGGTTATATAGGAAGGGAAAATAGATATTTTATATATTTTGATCTGCAGTATAAGGGCTTTTCTTCGGTTATATAGGAAGGGAAAATAGATATTTTATATATTTTGATCTGCAGTATAAGGGCTTTTCTTTGGTTATGTAGGAAGGGAAAATAGATATTTTATATATTTTGATCTGCAGGAGGGGAAAATAAATATTTTATATATTTTGGTCTGCAGTATGAGGGCTTTTCTTCGGTTATAAAGGAAGGGAAAAAAGATATTTTATATATTTCGATCTGCAGTATAAGGGCTTTTTCGGTTATCTAGGAAGGGAAAATAGATATTTTATATATTTTGATCTGCAGTATAAGGGCTTTTCTTCGGTAGTATAGGAAGGGAAGGGAAAATAGATACTTTATATATATTTTGATCTGCAGTATAAGGGCTTATAACGGTTATGTAGGTAGGGAAAATAGATATGTTATATATAACTTAGAAAGCAAGCATGTTGTTAGTTTAAAGGATTTACAGGACTATGCGCTACTGCTAGCAAAACCAAATAAAGTGCGACTTAATCACTTCTAGATATAATTCTATTCTGTTAGTAGAGGAATATTTCTACTATATGCAAGATCCTTTTTATGCTAGTTCCAAACACAACGAATAACTAAATACCGAAGTTAATGTGAATTGTGTTTCTGCATATGCGCATTTCGACAACTTGTGTTACTTCAGAGTAGATAAAATCTGAATTTGGGGAACATAAACTCAAAGAGGTTTAAGTACCAGTCCGTCTTAGAAACAGGCAAAGTGCATTGGTGCAATTGCACATTGAGGAAAAAAACGCTAACTTTTGATGTTTGATTTTAATAAAACTGACCAAAAAAATCTGAATTTGATAGATAATAGTCCTATGTTATTTTGCCTTTTTGAATTCTTAGCGTTCAAAAATTAGTTGCTTTGGACAGTGAAAAATACGGGAAAATTTTCCCGCCATTTTTTTTCTCTATATAACCAGTCAAAAATTATCTCGAGACCTAACACATGTTCGAATGTAAAAAAAAATTGGGACGTGTTTTTATGACCAAATGAATACATTTTAGCCATGAAATGCAGAATCTAAATTTTTGATGTGCCACCCACTGCCTGACTCTTAGCTGGAATACTACTTAAAAACTGATAGAGAACAAACGCCAATATGATGTAAATGTAAAGCCAAAATCAGCTAGGGACAGAGCTTTGCATGAGGGAGAAACTCCTTTCTTTTCAACAAAATTTACAAAAATTTAGATATTGTAAGGTTCCAAATAGAATCGACTTTCGGGTCAGCACCGAAGTACTGATAACTGGGCTGGTGAATACCTTCGAAGTTGTCTTTCCAATAAAGCAGAAGGAATAACATAACGCCCTTTTGATGAAATACTCCCTGTGCTTCTGTTACTATATCATGGTCACATAGTCTATAGTGCCAGTCAGTTTGAAGCTGGTAAAAGTTGGTATGTAAATTTTTCTTAATGATTAAAACTGTTATGCTCTTGAATTTTTCGATGAATGTGAACAAACATTGATTTTCCGACCAAATGTTAATATTTCTTCGACAGCCTAGATTTTTTGCGGAGACATATTCAGTTTGAAAACGCAGGGATAAGTTGGATGTCAACGATTAATATATTCCTCTAGGTTGGTGAAATGTAACATGCAATGCTTTTCTTTACTATACTGTATGCGTGCGATTTACGTCTGACTAGGTTAGGGATTCACAAGATAATCAGGAGTATCAGCTGGTTTTTGCAAGATCCTACTAGTCTTGTGATATCAATATTTCATCAGTTACTTATATCCAGTTAAGACCCCACTGACAAAAAGATTAAAAGATTAGGTTAATTCTGTAACAGTGTTTTTGTAGAAATTTGATATAAAAATGAAAATTTGCATAAAATGTATCTGTTTCTAATTAAGACGGTGTAAAATATACTTCGGTTGAATGTGTCTCGGAAAATGTTGTACAGTTGAGAAAGCCAAGGTTACAGGTATTCTTGAAAATTCAAAACATTGAACTGTTTTTTACGTCCCCCTCTCTTTCCCTAGCATCATCAGTCCTACGTTGTTTCAACTCTGGATTACAAAGTATGGTATCGAGAAATATTGTCAGTCACTTAGTGCATCACAAAATATTTCTGTACGATGAACAAATCGTTTCTCTTGAAAATTTCTTTTTTCTTATGTTTGGTTGATTGATTGATTGATTGATGTTTTACGCCAACTTCAGCAATATTTCAGCTATATTGTGGCGAGAACTGTTGGGTTTATTGAACAATTTTAATAAATACATACAATATTAATATAAAACCATATAGCTTTATACAAGTAAAACAGATGTGTAAAATGTTAAAAAACATAATAGTAATTTTTGGTTTAACAATAACAATATTAGAAGTTAGAAACTTGTTTAAAATTGATCCATTTAAATCTTACTAAATAAATTGATTGCTTTTAAAAAATGAACGATTTTGTCGCCAGCGACATTTGTAAATAGGTCTTTAAGACAATGAGCAGAATAAAAATCACGCCTGATATCGGTAACATCTACACATTCAATTAAAACATGTTGAATTGTATAAGGACAATTGCATGGAATACATTCAGGTCGATCATCACTGTTGAGGATAAAACTATGTGTTGTTCTAGTATGTCCAATACGACATCGGGTCAACACTACCTGTTCCCTACGGTTTTTACCACAGGAACCNATTAACGACTTCATGTCAGTGTACGGTACTGGACAATCCGCCATCTCATCATCTAGTGCATCCTTGGCTTCCTGGTCAGCAACTGTGTTTCCATAGATCCCCACATGACTAGGGATCCAAACATAAATGACTTCTTTGCCTAATGCTACAAGTGATTTGTAGAATTCGGCTATTTTCAAAATAATTGGGTGTTTTGTTTTTCGACTTTCAATTGCCAATAGGCAAGAAAGTGAATCGGAACAGATCATGAATTTATTTGATTGCGATAAAGCTACAAATTTTAGTGCTGAGTAAATAGCGTTAGCTTCAGCAGTAAATATAGAACTAGAGGATGGTAATCGAAGAGTTGCTGCACGATCCCCCAAAACGGCTAGAGAAGCCACTCTGTCTCCATCCTTAGAGCCATCTGTGTAAATTTGCAAGTATTCAGGATGTTCAGATTTAATTCTTGCAAAGTCCTGCTGGATAACCAGAGGATTGGTATCAACCTTTTTGTGTTTGCGTAGTTCAAAATTAAATGTTGGTTTTGGGTTCAGCCATGGAGGTTTTTTGGGAGCTTCTATAGGAGCTATTTCATCTAAATTTATATTAGCAGATTCAAGGTGTGGTTTGATACGAAGACCAAAAGGTTGTATAACATTTGGGCGTTTTCCATAGTCAGCTTTGTGAAGAGGTTTGAAAACACAGTTGTGAGAAGGATTTGAAGGATACGCTTTAAGCTTTGCTGCATATTGTAAACCAAGTTTAATACGTCTTTCTTCCAAGGATGGTTCATTAGCTGCAACATAGAGACTCTCCACAGGAGAAGTTCTGAACGCACCTAATGAAAGACGCAAACCTTGGTGGTGAACGGTATCTAGTAATTTAATGTATGATTTACGGGCGGAACCGTAAATAAAACATCCATAATCTAGTTTTGACCGAATCAACGATCGATATAAATTTAATATCTTATGTTTCACACGGCAATTAGTTTTCTCCATCAGGCCATCAAGTATATTCCACCATAATATAAATAGCATCAAATGTTGAAGAAATAACTTTTAAGGCTTCTTTGTTTATTGAAAACGCATGATGTCTGGGAGTTTTCCGGTTTTTCATGTCTTTTTAATCAGACTTTTCCATTTGTTTTGGAAGATATGCCTTCTTTTCCTGCGAATTCCAAGAGGCATATTTTGTTAAAGTAGATATATTAAGCCTTTGTTGATATTATTCAACAATATAAAGAGAATAAACGCTAATCCTCGAATTCATCCAGTAATGCATGAGGTATTAGAGTACCAATTTTGTTCTCTGGAAAGTTTATTCGTATAAAAGAAAATATTGCTGCATCCTTTGAGTGAAAAACTAAAGTTTAGAAGAAGCCTTATGTGCATTTAACTCTCTGTTGGTAAGGTATTTTTAAACTAGTTCTCACATCTACAATTGATTTCGGTTCCAACACTTTTAAAAGTTCTCTCTCATTTTTTGTAACATAAGCTTTTATGTAAATAGGAATAATAGCAAGAGCCGAAATGAAACGCAGGTGCATATAGGGTCTGTTAGTCTCGTCATGTGACATCGAGAAATCAAGATGACGTTTTAGTATCATGACGTTTAATTTTTTGTTTAGAACGTCATATATTATTGTGCAAAATGCTACTTCAGGGTACAAAAATTGTCCCCGGAAGTTTCAAAATTGTACGAGACTTACAGACCCTATTCTTAGAATGTCCTTTAAGTGTGTTGTGGATATTCATACAAGTTTTTCGCTTCAAAGTAACATATTTTTGTGACTTTGAAAATCTTAATGGTTGGTAGTATTCATACTTTGATATGACAGACGGTTACAATCTTCCTACTTCACGGATAAAAATAGATATCTTTTAGTTATAGTTTAAAACCGGACTACATTGTAAAAACACCGACTCAGAAAAATCGAACTTTTGAACTCACAGTATCTAAATTTAAGAAAATTTTGTTGAAACTTAAGGAGTATCTCCCTCTTGTATAGCTCTGTCCTCAGCTAATTTTGGCTTTTTCTATTTAGCACCTTTTTGTTTATTTGGTCTCTTATCAGCTTGTATATATATTTCGGGCTATGGATTTCCAAAATGTTTTGATTTGATCTGCACTGAGAAGAAAACTTGTCGAAATGGCCACATGCAGAAACTAATCGATATTGTGTTATTTATTCAATGGCAGTTTGACGGGTGTCATGCAAATAAATAGCAGATCCGAAGCATTTGGTGATAAATTTTAGTAAGGGGGTTCTCCCTGCCAGTGTTTTAGTTTTATAGCGTTCTTGTGTTGGATATGACTTGTCATTTTTGGGGGATTTTTGAATTTAAGAATTTCCTTTCTTCACTTATTCTTCGGTATTCGTTTGCTGATGTTTTGAGACATAAGTAGTCGAAGATATTTGCTGAACAGCCATGTTGAAAACCTTGATGTTGTCATCAGCGGGTACAGTGGTAACTCTGAATAGGCTTTCTTTGGCGTTGGTTGATGCAAACTGATTTGGCCCCTTTGTGCCATTTGATTTTCATAAAGTGGTTTTGTCCAGGCGATTTTTGGTAGTTTAAATAGATAAATTGTATTTTATGGTGTATTTCTTCAACAGGAAAATTATTTTCGGCAGCTATGACTGACATCTTATTGTTCATTAATCCTCTACAATTATACTTTTAGTTGTCAAAAAATTTGTATAATTTATCTTCAGACAGAAGATGTAGAGTTTGTTTAAAACAGGGTCCGTGACAACAACTGTTTTTTTCCTCCTTGATGTTTTTCTTCCCTTGTCCTAGTGTCTGACATTTCCCTAAATTTTCTCTTCGACCATGTCTCCTTTTCCAGAATAATCTTCTACAATTTATATCTCCCTGCTTTGTGTCTGTCTAGCGTTGTTTTGTGTCTGGCGTCATTGTTTTCTGTGTTCTCGTTTTGGCCATGCCTTTGGACTTCGATTTTTGTAAATTTCACTCCTTTGTTCCTTCGGTATTCTACTGCCGTTGTTCCCTAGAAAGAGCATTTGTTTCCAAATTTCTTTAGAGCCTTTTCAACTTCGAGTAAAATGTCTTTGGTTTGCATGTATATGCATATCTCGTTTGTTTTTGTCCTATATGTGTTTTTTATGTGTAGTTCCCTAGCATATTGTGGCATGTAATTATAATTTTAAGCCATTGTAGGTGTTTCCTGTTGTCCCTTTTATATCATATGTAGCAAACTTTGTTCTGAACATATAGAATCTGAATGTTGATAGCATATAATATAAATCATTTTTAAAAGGTGCAGGTGTTCAAAATTATAAGGTGCTGCAATACTGAGAGTTCATTTTCAAAATGTACCTAGGTTCTGATAATGAAGAAATACATCTATAACTATCAAAACATCAAAAATATTTTCTGTTGGCTTGTGTAATGCTGTCAGCTGTAAAACACTTTAAGTTTCAAGAAACAAAATATAAATGGGCTTAAATAGAGCGTCAAATGCTTGTGTTTATTCTAATGCAGAAGTATTTTCAAGGACGTAATCTCCACAGACACTGATATGAAAACATACATGAAGCTTATTCCAAATAAAAGTTTTGTATATACTTAACATGATTGCTTGCTTTGTCTCATAGAAGATTTATTCTAAGTGTATTGGATAAACAATGGGAGAATATGGAATAATTCACATAAGGCAAAGTCTATTCAAACAAATCGTAGAACCTAATAAAAACAGCTCTTTTATAATTCTTCCGTCCTGATTAGAAAAAAAGAAGGGAAACGGGGAATGTGTCAAAGAGACAACGACTTAAGGGGAGTAATAACAACTCAAAGCCACCAAAAGATCTTCAATGAACGGCGAGAAAACCCCACATCCAACGGCAGGTCGGAGTCGGCCCCTGAACATAGAGCAGTCAAGTCGAGCGAAATAAACATCATCACATAAAGTTAACTAACTAGAAAAAGGACAAGACTCACAAAGGCTTAGTGAATTCCTGACTTAGGACAGGTGCAAACAGGTGGAATCCATATTTTGTTTTAAAACGTGTGGAAATAAAATAAATCAAACAACAGCATAGTCAATTGCTGTTTGATTGATTATGGCTTTCTCATCAGATTTTAAAAAAGTCAACTCGCTTTGTTTTTGTTGATGGTCTTTGAAATGTGGGTTTTAAAAACTTGATTCGTGAATTTGTCTTGAAGTTTATTCGGACTTGCCTTTAACTGAACCAGTATTTATTGCTGATTTGTGACAAATTATAGTCTTGTTCTTGGTGTGCATTTCATTATCAAATATATTCGGTCATTCTAATGACAAAAAAAACGTCTATCCCAAGTCCAGCTAAGGCTTGCAAAACTTCTTTTCCAATTCGTTGCATTTGATTATTGGTTCATCCTTAACCTTTATATATACATCAACAATCACGGGTACATCTGGAATGTTAGGTGAATCAATCAATCCAAGATTATTTGGAATTTTAGTTTGATATTGAGGTAAGCATTAATAGAAGCTGTTGATTCTTTTATTTGATCAAAAGTGCTAATTCTTCTCGACATAAAAAAGCTGAATTGCTAAAAAAAATAGTGAGTGCAATTTTTCTATTTTATATACCAATGTATCAAAACATCAAAACATGTGTTAACAAGAGGCTCTCAAGAGCCTGTATCGCTCACCTGACCCTTGATTAACATAGACATTTTATGTTAAAGAGCCCTTAAATATAATTAAACTATAAATCCAATATCCCTAATTAGTTAAAGGGGAGAAGACCTCTGTTAGTTTAACATTGGACCCCCATGGGAAACACTAAGTTCCCCGCTGGCTGCCAGGTTGGATATCGCGGTGACCTGAAAAACACCTTTTTGCAAGGGACCACTCAATGACTATTGCGGCCAAGTTTTGATCCAATTGGCTCAGTACATTCAGAGTGGAAGATCTTTGAATGTGTTTTCCAATAGGCTCCAATGTTAAAACTATGTTCCCCACTGGCGGCCATGTTGGATATAGTGCGATCCTGAAAAACACCTTTTTTGCAAGGGACCACCTAAGGACTATTGTGGCCAAGTATGGTTCCAATTGGCTTCAGAGAAGAAGATCTTTGAAAGTGTTTTCCCATAGGGTCCAATGTTAAAACTATGTTTCCCCCTGGCGGCCATCCTGAATATCGCGCTGACCTGAAAAACACATTTTTTGCAAAGGACCAACTACAGTACAGGGAAAATTCAAGATTGCCGTTTTTGTGATCCCGAAGTGATCATTTTGTGATCCTGTAGCAGTCAATGATTGCAATCAAGGATTGTTCTTGCTTGCGATCAATGATCATACGGGTATATGCGATCAATGATCACAAAACAATTTGCAATTATTGATGCCAAAAGTTATGATCAGTGATCACAACTTGTGGTGCGATCCTTGATCACAACAGTACGATCATTGTGATCCTTGATTGCAAGATTGTGATCCTTGATCGCAAAGCCATGTATGATCCTTGATCGCAAAGCTGTCATCCTTGATCTCAAACTTGTGATCATTGAACGCCAAGTACATAGTTATAGGTTCGTTCCATTTACAAACATATTTAATGTGTATTAACGGGAAGTTTGAAAAACCGGAAAGTCTTGAAATGCATGCCTTGTCCTTCATATCTTTTGAATGCATTAACATATAGGGAAATTATTCACAAATATTTTAAAAGCTAATAGAAGATCTATAAGATGATACAATACTTTATGAAATTAATTTTGAAGACATCACGATTGCTGGAAGAAAAAATGTGAAATTAGGACTTAAAACTTTAATTTTCGAAATCTATAGGACTTAATCAAAATTTTTTTAGTGATTTTCAAAAATGATTTATTTACAAATAAAATGGCTTAAATGATTTTTTTTTACTTAGAGGTAGAAAAAGTGGCCGGGAAAGACTGCTATTGTTGTCTGAAAACTTTGAAATTTTGAGTGTGTATTGAATAAAACTATATTAGCCGATCAATTTGTTTTTATTGATATCAAAAGATAATTTATTTATATATAAAACGCATAAACTGCAATTGTTTTTCACTTAAGCAAAGGGTCAAAACCGTGACCTGAAATATATCTTGCATGGTGGAATTAGGCAGTTACAAAACACATGTACTAGATTTTCAACTTTCATTGTGTATTGCTTGAGCCTTGGATAACCCTTTTGAATTTCTGTGATTGATTTTTAGAGAAAGTTGATTAATAAATACAATGTAGAATGATATGGCATATGTAATTTTCTTGATATCAAAACAAAAGATCAAACCGTGGCCGGAATTACATATGGTGTGGTCAGTCATCTGTCAATTTTTCAACTTTGAACATATATTGAATAAAAATCAAATATTTTTCTAATGTTGTAAATTAGCTGTTCTTTCAATGTATTGTTTGAGAATCGGATAAATCAGAGATACATCTCTGAATAAATTAGTCAAATTTCTGTTCCATATATGATAATTCATTTACAACGTATATTTGGATAAATATACTGTACGTCCTTGTTATTTCTAAACAACTCATCTGCAGCCAAGTGCATAATAGGAGCAAAATTTAATCAATCATGTAAATCAAAATATATAAATAAATTTCTCCAATAACGTGTACAAACTCTTGTCCGAGAGGTACGACTTTTTTATTAGAACTTGAACGGTTGTTCGAAATCTATGTGGATGTATTATACCTATCAAAAATATCACAAACGTAGTTTTATGGATACCAATTCACATCCTAATCAAATAAACGTGTCAAGCTTTGTGACACATTGTTGTTAATTAGCATGATCATTTATGCAAAATGGTTTGAAGTAAAAAAAAA
>MJUU01062686.1:17889-29031 GCA_002080025.1 Modiolus philippinarum
AGTATACAGGGGTTCCCGTCAGGAAAACTTCTTACTAGAAAGTCGACAACCAAATCGTCCTCGAATGAGAAATATGCAAAAGACTGTTACATCCTACAAATGTTCATCAGTGGCGATAATTCACTGATTGACGAAGTTGTTAAGCGAGATGAACTCCCGAGATCTACAGTCGATCCCCTCCCTGGTACTCCAAACTTGCATGCAAGTATTCAATCCCTAATGGAATGAGTCTCACAGCTAGAGAAATCCGATGTGAAAAATACGAAATTAATACAATCATTACCAAAAGAGAACCAAAAATTAACTGCATCTTTAAATGAGTGCCAAGACAGCTTGGAGAAATTGTCGGCGGATTTTACACGGAAATCTACACAATATGACTCGAAGTTTAAACTTATCCTTCAAAACACTAAACAACTCGAAAATTTTGATTTGACAGAATTGGCTCAAAAATTAATGAAAGTGTGTAGTGACATTGAACGTCTTGATAAGCTTCAAATGTCTACCCAAAAGTCTGTAAATGAGCTGAAAATGAACGTTAAACACTCTTATGCGTCTACTGTAACCCCCCACAGTGCCTCTTTAAATACTGACCAAAACATTAAACAGTCTGGTGGTAGTGTAATAAACAACAAATTGAGTTCTGATTACTCTGATCAGCTTAACGGTAACAGATCTACTGATCCGGTACAAAACTCATTACACGGGGACCAACCGGTGAATCGCAAAAGTAAGCACGGAGAAATTAGTACTAGTGTTGATCAAACTTCAGAAACTGAAAATAAAATACCAGTTTTACTTTACGGTAAGGCAACGGAAACGGTTTCTAACGATAACAAAGATGTATTCGTTGGTGTTAAAAGGACCAGAACGTCTCGTTTCTATCTATCTGGAATTGACTCCCGTTCCTCTAGAAATGGTATAATTCAGTATCTTGAAACCAAAAACGTTAAACCGACGTACTTACAGTTATTTCAAGGGAAGTATAATCAACGGTACAATTGAGTCTGTGTCAGTGGTGAAATCGGATGAATTTTGGCCTGCGGGGGTGAAGTGTCGAGAATGGTTTAGTAATAGAGAATGGGCTAATAGATGTTATAACACTGAGCACAATGATAGAGACTAAAATGTACTGTTTTTCATCAAGTCTCAGAAACAATCTTTTTTTAATGTTTATGAAAATTTTGTTACTTCTTTTTGTATTTTTGTTCCCAATTGTGAATATGAATATAAATATATGTAGTTGGAACGTTCGAGGCATAATGTCCTCAACAGTATGTGTAACAAATATTATTTCAGAGGTCGATCCCGATATTATTGTATTAAGTGAACATAAGCTTAAACCAAACTTTCTGTCTTGTCTCAGTAGCTTAGATAATAGATATATTTCTCTTGCAAAGACCGATTCATTACCTGATATTGCATACAGTACACATGGTAAAGGTGGTATTGCTGTTCTTTACAAGAAAACATTACAACTATCTATTGATGAAGTGTGTGATATAAACTCTGATAGAGTAGTGGGTATATGCGTAAAAAGTGACAGTTCAAACCCTCTTTATATATTTGGTGTTTATTTACCTTCGGATAGTTCTATTGATAATTTTAGAGAAGTACTTAGTGTATTAGATGATTTGTGTCATTATTACAGTAATTATGGCAATATTATCCTTGCTGGTGATTTTAACGCCTCTTGTTTAGAGAAAGATAGTAAGTTTACAAACAAGTACAAATCAAACGAGTTAAAGCAGTTTATTGATAGACATGTGTTGTATCATGATTTTTTGATGGTCGGATAAATTTTAAAGGACCAGATTTTACTTTCCCCTTAAAACATACTATGATAGATTACGTTTTGTTTCATGAGTCTATAGTCAGACAGGTAAGCCGTTATGAAATCTTGGAAGAGGGGTATGTATGCAGTACTTCGGATCATTTACCTATTATATGTTCTATTGCTCTACCTTTCAAACCCCACAGAGATTTACAGCAATTTCTCAAACTCCCTGCTTGGCACAAGATTACCCCCGAAAAAATTACATGTTATCAAGAAGAACTTGATAAGTCTTTTACTGAAATAAGTTCAAATTTTGATGATAATTGTAATGTTGACGAACTCTGTTCCGTAATTGAGTCAATACTAATTAACTCTGCGGATAAAGTAATTCCAAAGTCTACGTTCAACAGCCACAGAAAGCCTTATTGGAATTCGGACGTGAAGCTTGCTCACAAACTTGAAAGAGACAGGCGTTAAATTTGGGTATCCGAAGGACGACCCCGAGGTATGAGGTATAAATCGTATTGCGATTATAAACACACAAAAAGAGACTTTAGAAATATTCAACAAGCGGCATATGACAGCTACATGAACCAAACACTTGATGATATTAACACGGCGGCAGAATGTGACATAAGACTATTTTGGAAGATGATTAAGCGCCAAAAACCTAAACAAAAACAATTTCTGCCAGAAATAGTAGTTTCAGCCATTACGTACAGGACACCTGAAGGTGTTGCTGAGGGGTTTGCAAAATATTTCGAGCAGTTATATTCACATTCTAATGATGATTTATTTGATTTTAAAAATTATCATGACGTCTTGAATAAATACAACGAGTTTCAGAATACATGTTATAACGATAGCGATAATTTATTACCAGGCGGCGTAATAACCGAGGATGAAATATTTTCAATTATCAAAGGATTAAAAATGAAAAAAGCTTGTGGTCCTGATAAGGTACAAAATGAACACTTATTTTATGGTGGTCAAATAACAATTAAATACCTGACTTTACTGTTTAATAAAATATTGATAAAATCAAATGTTCCTAAACAATGGAAGAAGGGTTTAATAGTACCGATCTACAAAGGGGGGAGTAAAATAAAATCATCTCCTGACAGTTACAGACCTGTTTGTCTTCTCTCATGTATTCTCAAAGTGTTTGAGAAATTATTGTTACCTCGATTACAGCTCCACGTCCTTTCACCAGATTGTTTTCCTTGTCCTCTTCAGCAGGGTTTTCAGAGCGGCTTAGGATGTCTGACAGCCTCATTTATTTCCACGAAACCATATTTCACAATATTGAGCTACACAGTAATGTTTATTGTGCTTTTTTAGATAGTCGTAAAGCGTTTGACACCGTCTGGCGTAAAGCCCTTATGTACAAACTGTTTAAACATATAGTCAGAGGTAAAGCGTGGTGTATTATTGATGATTTGTATTCGCACACTGAAAGTGCAGTTGTAGTTAATCAATGTAAATCAAGATATTTAATTGTAAATGAAGGGGTAAGACAGGGTGGTGTCTTATCAGGTATTCTTTATTTAGTCTATATAAATGACTTGCTCACTGAACTTGAGAAATGTAATCCAAATATGGGTGTTGGAAATGTTACCTCTTGTGCACCATGTCTTGCTGACGATATTGTCTGCTTAGCTATATCTCCTACTAAACTCCAACAAATGCTTTATGTGTGTTCTAGCTATGCGAATAAGTGGAGATTTCAATTTAGTTCAACAAAATCGTATGTCATGTGTTTTAGTAAAAATAATTCTAAACCCCACTATGAATGGAAATTAAACGGACAATCTATACCGATTACAGATAAACATACTTACCTTGGTATTGACGTTTGCGACAATTTAAAATCTACATCAAGAATCAATTCTGCATGTCGGAGAGGTCGCAACGCGTACTTTGAAATTGCAAATATTCGTTCGGAAAATATAAACCCGTTAGCAATATTAAAACTTTATAAATCTGTGGTTTTACCCACTTGCCTGTATGGCTGTGAGTTCTGGACTGGTCTAAAATCAGTGACGTTTCACAACTTAACCGTCTTCAACATTTTATTGTGAAAGATATTCAAAGATTTCACACCCGTACGAGATCCGACATGTGCGAAAGTATGCTAGGCGTGCATCCATTGATATGTGAGGTAGAGAAACGCAAACTTTACTTATTTGGAAAATTTTGCAGAATGGACACGGACAATATATCAAAGAAAATTTTTGTGTCACGTCTTTTTACATGTCTTCCCGATGTTAATATTAGAAGTGGCTTTATCCCTGATGTACTAAACATTATACAAAAATACAATTTATGTCAGTTCTTAGACAGTTACATCAATTTAGGTGAATTTCCTAGCAAGTTCCAGTGGAAGAAAATTGTAGTTTCCTCAATTGACACTGTCCAGTATAGATCTTGGAATAATCGAGTTATATCAGATCAGGAATTCTCCAGATTTTCCCAGATACACACAAACATAGCTATTGCTGATATTTGGAAATGGCCTTTATCTGCTTCCGAGCTCCGGACTTCCTTCTTGATCGCTAAGTCAATTGTCTCAGTTCCAAAAAATAACTTTAATCATTGTAATTTATGTCGTCAATTATTTTCAGACGTAATGATGCACTCGTCTTGTGAATGCAATCTAACAGCTCGCCATAGAAATGTGTTTTTCGATATAATTATTGAAAATTTCGTTTTAGATTTGTACGTTGAATTAAGCTTTTATGATTCAGAATTATTATACTGTATTTTACTGGGCAAATCCCCTTGCACTGTACTGACCGACTCCGAACTATCCGAATTTCGGACGTTATCTTATAACCATATAATTCGTTCTGCTGCTGAATATAACCGAGTGTTAAGGTCTATCTAGACTCAAGGTCTAGCATAAACTGTATAGGTTTGCTACATAGCAAGACATGGTGCTCAAGAGCATATACATACTTTTATTTGTACAGTATCTTTCTATAATGATGTAACGCTTTATTTGATTAACTTGTATACAAATATACATTATTTGATTAATGCTTTTTTTTATGTAGATATTCTTTTTCAATCTTTTTGTCTATGATACTGTTACTTAATTATATTGTAATCTCTATTTAGAGGAATTAAAGAATTGAATGAATGAATGAGTATACCAGAAAAGTGGGGCAGAGCTGGATCACTAACCCATTGGATAAAATAATGAGAGTTCCGAAATATGCGTCACGTAGATTTTAATTGACATAAAAGAAGTTTACATACAGCGCTAAAAGTATTTAACAAACGATCACTCATAATCAATGATAAATGTGCGCATACAATATACATTGATAGCTTCTGGAACATGAAGATCTCTTGTTTACTTTTTAAAAATCTTTCCTGGAAAACTCTCATCTCGAAAGTCCCATATTAGACGAGATTCGTGATCAAGTCCTGCAAGCTCATTTTACTAGTCAGTGGTATACATATCTGCATTCAAACACACGAGAACTCTTATTTAGAGAAGCCCTTTTGAAAGATTAGATGTCACCGTTTTTTATAAAACAACGGCAGTTTTTTTCATCACTGAAATTTTGTACAGTACACCCATAAATCCTTGGTCACCTGGTAACCGATGTTTATTGTGGTTTGTTTATTGCCACCAGAACTTTACTTCACCTGTGCATGTATTATAGATAATCGTAAATTAATCTACCACACTCACGTGACTTTAAGATGTTTACACCTTTGAGAATGCAAAAGGTATTATTATCACGAAAACAGTGTTTTGTTTGTATAATAGTCTAAAAGGGTGTTTTTTTTTAAAAGTAAAACAAAACTACTATGCATTAAACAAGTGCAATATAAAATTTATTCATATATGCTGTATATATGTATTCCACAGAAAATAAATGCCTATTTCTGAACACAACTGCAGTTTCAAATAAATATCAGCAGAGACATATGTCTCTGATATCAGCTTTTGTGATAAAACCTTTGCGCTCATGTCTCGACTATAAGCTTGATAGCCCACATCCATGGATATTACAAGATATGTAGTGGTATATCATTTTCTCTAAGCATTTCTTAACCATCCATTTTCAAACTTATATATGGCAAGTGTAACAGTGTTTTCATTTCGCTACAAACATTCTTGCCGGAATACATAAACTACCGTTGAATATTTAAGCCGGATTCAAAATACCCTATGTTAGTGTATCACCAAGCACTTGGAATTATAAAATTTTATATGTCTCTGCTTCTGATAAGACTGACACGTTGTCAAGTAACATGATTTTTACAGAAATGGGGTCAAAAAGTCAATTTATTAACCCGAATACACAAATTCAATCGGGGACTAGTTAAATGTATATTAAGTTTTAGCTTCAATAGACAGTAGAAGATCCAAGAAAGTAAGATAAAATGTGTCTGTTTGTTCCTTGCATAGTTTTTTCATATCCTCTTTATTCCGTATATTTACTAGAGATGAAATATTGATTTGATTTGATAAGTGTACCCGGATTAAATTTATTTCTAATGCTTATTTGATCCCCCAAAGCTGTAACCAGTCTGTTATTGTACAAGACTTTTTTGTGTAATGTGAGTAAGCCGACAGCACTGCGCTAGAGAGAGTCGGACACGTGTGTACATTGAGACAACAGTGAAATATACTAGTACACAGACAGAATGTTTTACGACTGTGTTACAATCCCGGGGTTACAATATACAATCACCTTCTGCAGGTAATCATTGTACACTGGCAAATAAACTTCTCGCAAAACAGGAGTAAATGGCATATAAATACGAAAGCCTAGAGGGGACTTCTTAATTCTTAATACTTAATTCTTAATACTTAATTCTTAATTCTTAATACTTAATTCTTAATGCTTAATACTTAATTCTTAATACTTAATTCTTAACCCTCTAGTGCCCAAGCATTTTTAATTGATTTTGTCGTTTTCGTTTATTTGCAAAGTTATGTAAATTATATGCAAATGAATTGAAGTACAGACATGAACTAACATCAGCAGCATAAAATAACATCCGTGTGATTTAGGGGGAGGGTGGGGTGGTGAGGGGTGGGTGGAGGCCTCAAGTCCGCTACCCCTTTCAAAAATTGCTATTTTTGATGAAAATTCCGTGTTTTTCATTCCCATGGAAACCAAACGACTCAAAGCAATGACGTCAAACACAAATTGAAGGTAGAATACTTTACGCTGACAACAAATACGGTCGAAAATTTAGCATTTGCCTAAGAGTTTTGATTTTATATTGAGGTATGGAACGCTGTTCGAGTCAAAAAAGGCACTTTTCGTATTTTTCGTTGTTTTTAATTATAAAAAAGCAGGAAAAAATTCTAAAATTACCTCTCTTTTATTATCGTTTACTACATGTACCCAGTAAAAGCTTAGACCCAAAAAGTGTAGGCTTGGTTGCCAGATGTGTTACTGATACAGGTTTTTGGATGCCGACCCCTGTCCAAAAATCGCCTTTTACAATTTTTTTCCGGCACTGCAACTTTCAATTTCGGTACTGAAAAATATTGGACTGCAAATGGAATGTTTTTTGGTTTAGTGTGTACAAAAATTATCAAGAAATCATAAAATGCCCAAAATTTTTTGCCATAATTGTATGGATGGCTTTGAGAGTCCGAATACCTGAGTCAAGTAGCGTGTATCATATATGATACGCGGGGCATTAGAGGGTTAATACTTAATTTTTCATTCTTATTTCGTTACACTCAAAAGTTAAAACTTAATTCTTAAAAATTAATTCCTTATGCTAAATTCTTAATAATAAATGCCTTATACTTAATACTTAATAATCAATTAACAAATTTTTCTTACTACTTAATTTTTATTTCTTAATAATCAATTCTTTTAGTACATCAAAATTTTGCAGCACTCTTTACCATCCTTCTTGAGGTATAATCCGGATCTAACGTCTTTTTGGATGGCTGCACTGCCAAAATCACTCAATGCACCCACACTTAAAGCAGGTAGCACGGTTTTTGCTAGCATAAGTAGCACAACAGAGGCGAGTCCCTCGAGCATGGGGAGGAATCCATCTTTCTGTACGTTATACCTCACCTGCTTTTGGGTTCATCTCTAAGACCATACCATCCTTACCGCTCTACAATAGCATAGTAATGCACTGGAGCATCTTATGCCCACCAGATAGGTCGGAATGCAGCAATCGGACGCTCACGGTTCAACCCTATTTTTGCATTTTGTCTCCGGTCCGGTAGCTTCTGGCGAAGGTGACCGTTGCAGTTAGCATGGAGAAAGATAATGGTCTTGTGTTTGTTCAGCCGCAGTTGCTGCTGGATTTCATGATTGATATTGTCGTTGCCGCAGGAGCTGATGATCACTGCAACGGGAAACCAGTGAACAACATCGTATGTGGAATAGCGGGATTATTATTCCCGGCATGGATATTAGGGATGGGGTAGTATGTCTCCAGAGTCACGAGGGTTATCTCGTAAGATTTCTTCTCGTGCAGATGTAAGGATGGGTTGGATCAAATCAAGATCTTGCTTTGGTCCCCAGAGACGACGAAGAGGAACCCATGCTTGGCTTCGGTATTGGTTGCAATGTTCCAAAAAAGTGAAGCGTCAATTTATTTAAAGGTGGTGACGTAAAAAGTCTCTCCTTCCAATCTTCGAGACCATCGCTGTGCTTCTGAAGGTTTTTGCCTTTCAACAAGATGACGAAGACCTCGGCGAGATGGGTGGCAAATAGTAGTTGAATATAAGTCTCGTCCATGAAGAAACGAAGAGCTCAGCTCTAGTCTCAAACATGACGTTCATCTTCTGGCAACGGGATATGATCCGTTCGAGTGGGGTTTCAAATTTCGTTAACAAGCTGGTTTAGCTCTAGACAAAGAGAGAGCAGCAACATTGTCATATTTTAAAATATAATAAGAAAATTTAAGTATTAAGAATTAAGAAATAAGTATTCAGAAATAAGTATTAAGAATTAAGAATTAAGTATTAAGAATTAAGTATTAAGAATTAAGAAATAAGTATTCAGAATTAAGAATTAAGTATTAAGAAATAAGTATTCAGAATTAAGAATTAAGTATTAAGTATTAAGAAATAAGTATTCAGAATTAAGAATTACAAATGTAAGAAATAAGTATTCAGAATTAAGAATTAAGTATTAAGAATTAAGTATTAAGAATTAAGAAATAAGTATTAAGAATTAAGTATTAAGAATTAAGAAATACGTATTAAGTATTAAGAATTAAGAAATAAGTATCAATGGTCTTTTTGGTAGACCAAATAATGTTATGCAATAGATATGGTCAGTGTTAGACCTTTGAGCTTCACATCAGGGAACAAATACGTTTTTCAGAGGAAAAATCTCTACGGAACTGGGACTGCCACCTCATAGTGCTTATAAATTCGATAAAATATGAAAATTTATCGCAATAATTTTCATAATTTCTCAAATTTATCGCCAAGATTTTCATAATAGAAAAATGTTCTTTAATATCTTTATTCACCGCAATAATCTTAATATTTTCATATTTAAATGCTTTTTGCCATACTTCTAACGTGATATTTGTTGTAAAAAATAATGCAATATTTTAACATAATTTAAGTGTTATTTTAATAACGTAATGCTGTTTCTATATAGTTTCATATAAATTGAGGCAAGTTATCTTGACAATCCGATATTATTACTCAGTAAATTACATGTAAATTACGTCCAATGATGACTTCGGTGGGAAATTTCATGTTCGTTTCAGAAAGACAATGAAAGATTAAAGCGTTTCTTTTTGTTCAATAAGTATTGTGCTCCAGTATTTTTGTAATAATGAATATGTTTTTCTGCCTCCCTTTAGTTAACAGTTAACTTCGGTATTTTTATATTTAATTTTTTTCACTACTTTGGAAAATTCGAGCCTCTCCAAAAAAAAAAAAAAACTACATAATCGTCCACATTTGTACTTAACCTAAAATGGATTCTTTGCTTTTACTGCAATCAAAATTGGCTGCACTATCAACAAAATGCGAATCGAAAAGTTCATTATCAGTGTTTAAGCAATAGAAGGGATTTCTTTGTTTTGTTTTTATTTATGGACTGTATTGACCAAACAACTTCTTCTTCTTGGAAACAGTTTCTATATTTAATTTAAATATCAAAATTTAACAAAATTTTGTTTAAAACTAGGGAGTATCTCTCTCTCTTGCACAGCTCTGTTCTTAGCTGATTTGGCTTTTCTGTTTAGATCTTATTGGTAATTTGATCTCTATCAGTCTTTACACATATTTGGGTATATGGATTTCAAATGTTTTGATTTTTATAGTCCACATCTGCACCGAAGGGATATTAGTGTCGAAATGCGCATTTGCAGAATCCAAATTAACAGCAACTTCGGTATTATGCTATTTATTACCACTGGGTCGATGCTTCTGCTGGTGGACTATTAGTCTCCGAGGATATTCACCAACCCAGTAGCCAGTACTTCGGTGCTGGCCCGAAAACCGATTTTATCTGGAAACTTGCAATATCTAAATTTAACAAAAATTTTTTCCAAAACTAAGGAGTTTGTCCCTCTTGCATAGCTCTGTCCTTAACTGATTTTGGCTTCTCTACTTAAATCTTATTTGTAATTTGATCTCTGTTAGTCTTTACACCTATTTGGGTATATGGATTTCCAATATTTTGGTTTTTATCTGCACTGAAGACATAAGTTGTCGAAATGCTCATTCGCAGAATCCAAATTAACAGCAACTTCGGTATTATGTTATTTCAAAGGCCGGTAAAATTTGAATCGGTCGTGATTGGATGATGATCTGCTCGATCAGTTATATAAATGGGCTATCTTCAATGAAGATGGGCATTATAAAACACCGACTCACGTGAGTCTCTGGTTTTATTTTTCGGCTACTATGACTAACAATCGAGTTCGAGTAAGAGTATGATGTGAGTGAAAGTTAGAGTTACAGTTTTAATTGTGGGTTGATTATTTGATTTTCAGAGGCGGGGGATTTTGCCTTCAGAAATTTATTTAGTTTCATGAAAAATCTTGAACAAATTATTCATTTTCACCAAATGTCACATAACAGTATTTACATGTATCTGTATCAAAATCGATATATATATATTTTCTTGACAAGTAGAATAAGAATAGTTATTTTCACTGACATATATATATATTTAAAATATTTGTTTAAAAAACCGCCCAAGCCCCCCTTTTTCAAATCAAATGTTCGTCAAATGGTCATCCCCTTATCTTCGAGTTGTAAAATTTTCAAATTAATTCAAAATGTTGTTATAGGACCTTCCCTCGAGTGACGTTCGATTTTGGAAAAAATATACATTCTGTAACTAAAAACTGCATATTAGCCACAAGTGTGTAACTTTGCCTAGAAAAAA